>VDFB02086081.1:267382742-267412172 GCA_007258455.2 Sequoia sempervirens
GTAACAAGTAAGCTCAAACATCAAGATAATAAACTCCATAGGCAACATGTACCATCCTGGAATCCAAGTGCTCCATGTTCTCCATCAAGATACCTATAACAAGAGCCAAGGTGACCACCATCTCATCCATGAATTCTATCATCCTCCACCATGCCAATGCACTAAGATTCTTGAACACATCCAAAGAGATGTCACACTAACTATCACAAAGAAGCATAAACCTACCTCAGCTTGATATCTCAAAACACAAACACTCAATCCAAAGATAATGAATATACACTAGTAGCTATCAATAATAAATCACCATATCTGAAATGACACCCACAACAAGTGCCAACACATCCAACTATTCAAACCTCCAAGGTATACATAACATAATAAACTCATGACATCACATATCCACCCATAAACTGCAATAACAAACTCCATGTGAAAACTTGTCAAGAGTGACATACACATCTAGGATCTCCCACTACATGGGAAATGTCCAGATGAATGCAAACCTAGAATGAGTGCATTCAACATATCGCTTCGTTAAAATTCTAGAAAGAAGGCACCATCACAAGTGATCAAGGCATCCCAAGTCTACTAACATCATCACATAGAATATGTAAACATGTAGTACCAAGGAACATCCACAATGATATGCAAAACCTATAAATCAAACACCTGTAGCATGTCCTCCTACACACATCTCTAAATGCCAACTGTGTCAAGTATGATCTCCTCCATAATACACCATAACAACATCCAACCATCCAATCACCAAGATCAAACATAATATATGTATCATGTAACTAATCATGGATGTAAGCATCTCAAAACAAGAAGATCAAACTCACTGTAGCCATTCACAAACCAAGGAAATCAACCCAATAAATCATTTCCTAAACCCAACATATACACTCCTCAAATGAACCTTCTAGAAACCAAATATTCATGGCTAAAGATCCATATCCATGAGAAGAAAAATCATAAACATAATGCACCTAAAAGAAAAATGGGCAGTACCTCTCAAGTGAACCACCAAGTAGACCAAGAGTGGGGAATGAGAATGCTCCTCCAGGATATCCAAGTCATCATGACTCAACCAAGAATACTCTCATCATCGGTCCATGTTGGACTCACATCCAACCAAGGTGTAGGCTCCTCGGACTTCCTACTGAAATCTCATTAAGAGTAACTATCTCAAGCAACATGTCTCTAACTACAAGAGAAAACCAACCTCACATATGTCTCCAAGTATCCATGAGCACTTGGAACTAATCAATCCATGCTAAACTCCAAGCAAATGATCAAAGTACTCAATGCAAAGAGAACCAACCAAGATCAAAATCATAGCTCCAACTACAAAATTAGGAACATAAACATGACACCATGATCTCACATCTTCTCAAGAGAAGATCACATACTCAAATCAGCATAACGTGTACCATGCCACAACTCTAAACCGGTAATCAAGAGTAAACCATTATATAATAACAAAACCATCCTATAACCAAGGATCACCTATCAAAACCAACGTCATAAACAATACCTCAACATCTCCAACACCGGATGTCAATGAACTCTCATTGTAGCACACATAATCCAAGAGCTTCTCCATGACACCAAAGAACACCTGCTGAAGACAACCATCCATAATCAACAATGGATCCATATCATTGCCAAATGCTCCCACTGAACCGTGATACTGAGCAATTCCATGGCATCATGATGCACACAACCAACACCACATCACTGTCATAAGCTCACACCAAACATGTTAATCCAAGCTCTCAATGACAACATGATAACCATCCTCTAAAGAAAGAAGATACACCTCCAAACCATCATATCCATCACCGCCAATCCATCACTGTCACAAGCTCCCACTGAACCGTGTAACCAAGTTATCCATGACATTGTGATACCAATCTCCTCAAACCAAGAAGATACACCACTACAACCTGAATCAGGATCCAATCCAACACCACCAACAATGCACCTCCATAAACCATCATGACATGCTAAAGTCTCTAATGCACAAGAAACATCCATGACACCATGATCACCACCAAATCTACAACCACCTCAACCCAACCGTGTCCACATATCTACATAAACATAGTCAACTGCATAGGTATCATATCATGATTGTAACTGGTAATACCATTTCACCTCCTCAACATGACAACAAAACCAACAAACCAAGTGACTAAAACAAGCCACTAAAACTGAACATGCATCAACACTGAAATATCAATGGGCAAAGACAACCCATGTCCAGGTCATAAATGTAACATGTAAGTATAGACCGCTTGTACAACATTGCACAACTTGTAGATACAACAATGCAACATACAAATTCAACCATATACTATAACCATGTCAAATGAGAGGATAATTTGAAATGTACAACTGAGCATACAATGAATCCAATCATCCATTTAAGCTCATAATATCTCCATAGTCAAAGAGACACATAAACAATATAGGTGAGGAAAATAGCTAATAAATCATGCCAAAATAACTTCAAACCTGATCCACTGTGTAGTGCTTTGAACAAACTTTTCTTTGACTATTTGAAGTCCAAACTCTGACTCCATATGCACCGTACATCACCTCTTGAAGCTCAAATGGAACACCTGACTTTGATCAAGAAAAACACTATCAAAACTACAAAAAATCATAAAATCTCTAGTACCACAGCATAAAGCTCTGAGTCACCTTTCCAACGAGTCCAAGAAGTTGAAAAACCGACATTGTGAATGAAAGTTATGCCTCTTGGAATAAAATTGCTCCAATCTAACTATAAAGCATATTTGGTGGACCCCACCCCAAAAATAAAATTCACTTTATTTTTTCTGCACTTTAGATGGCGGATTTTTTGTTAATATTTTAAAAATTAAAGCATTTATGAAGGGGAGGTAGGTGGGTTTGATTTAATCTAAGGTTTATTTTTTTAATTTAAGACTTTTTAAATATTAAAGCCTCCCTTAAACTCATACGGCCAACTTAAGGTTTTTAAGTCATTTCAAACAAAGCCGACACCTTTTTATTTTCGGTAGTGAAAAAAGACTACGTACCATGTGTACCATGATGTGACAGGGACCCGTGTCCCATAATATTTATTTTATTTTATTTTTTTTCAATCAAAATTTTTAATCTGTCCTTTTTTCAGCCAACGGGAGTTTTTAAAAATTTATTTTTATTTTCTGAATATTATATTTGACAGTCGTACGACTGTAAAATAGGGCATTTTACAAAAAAAAATTGTATTTTTTTCAACTTCTCTAAAATTGGTGAAGTTATACGTCAAATTTCGTCTCTTGGCCAACATGAATCCAACCATGAGGTCCATTTTGTCACGGGAGGTCATTTGAAAAAAATTTCCCCACAAAACCCTCATTTGAATGCACAACCAAGAAACTCTATTTTGCCAAAAAAATTCACACATCAAATCTGCAAACAACCCATCAAAACAACAAATCCAAAACCCTCAGAACTATAATAAAACACCTACAAGACCTTCATATCTTGCCATTGCATTTCATTCTCTCATGCAACCTAGGGTTATCCAATCCACAACCAATGCTCTGATACCACTTGTAAGGAAACTTGTAGCCATCAAATGATAATTTCCACATAACCCAAATCTGAAAACATGCAAGCAAATACTCAATATCAACATGCAAGAGAATAGACAACATATCCATGAAAGATGACACAAGATATACCCTAAGAAAACCCTCAAGAGGGAAAAACCTAGCCTCCAAAAGCATCCACACTACATTTATTATTCAACAATGAAAACCCATTACAATACATTTACAAAGACTCCATGAACACTTCTAAAGCACAAGCTATCCATGCATTCCATGTGACCAAGCATGAATCCACACATCCCATGCCATACTTCAAACCCTCACACATGCATAAGCTCAACCTACTAACCTACAACAAACTCTACAACCTTAGACAACTACCCTTGTGGTTGCTTTTATAGAAACAAGCTCCCACAAAACCACCAAGTGGTATTACATAAACCATGTGCCCAAAACTATGAACTTATAATATCATCTGACCCCACATTTAATATTAGGTACTTTATTATATTTTATTCTTCCCTAATATTAAATAATTACATTTTACAATTAAGTCTCAATGTTACATACAACATAAAGTGGCCCCAACATTATAACTCCTAGTGATCATCCATCTAGGTACCCCTAGGTGCACCACACACATAACAATAAATAAAACATTATAAACATTATGCAAGGTGTACAACACCTAATTCTAACATGTTGTTCCAAAGCTGAAATGCAAAACCCTCTAACGACTCATGCCCCAGCATCCTCTAAAACGCATCTTCCCTAAGATTTTTAGGGTTGGTGGATAATTGAGGGTCGAAAACATTGTCAGTGATATCTTGAACTGCCTGTTTCTGGATGCGTTTATCAAGTTGAACCTTCCTAGAGTGTTCAAATGATTGTTCTTCTAGTGCTGGGGCATTAGAAAACGAGTAGTGCCCAAATATGTTAGCGTAGCTAGGTCTTCTACTTGGAGCTTTGGCCTACCTGCCGGAGGTAGATGCTTCTGCCATGATTGTACAAGAAAGATGCAGAGAGCTTCTCTAGTAATGACAACCAATTGCCTTTTATTTTTTAGAAAAACCTACTGTTGAGTGCAATTAATTGTCTAACTTGTGCATGCAGTTAAAACTGCAACACTATCAATGGCCCATTAAATGTTGCCACTAGGGTGATACATGTGGATATGAGATTCGTATCCCTTGGGAATTCCAAGAAAACCGTGAGAATGGAATTAGTACATTCTCCCTGCCGTCTCTTTTACAACTAAATTTATTGCATCAAAAAATGTGTTTTTTGTCATACGAAACTTGCTGAGATGACACAAGGTACTCCTCAAAAGACATTCCCATTAATTTGTCAGAGCTTTGGCATATTAATCCATGTCTTTTCCCATTAGTGAACCAGTTGGCACTGATGATGGCGAAGGACAGATGTCAACCATCGACATATGAGGGAATTTACTCCCAACACATGAATTTATTTCTCAAGGCATTCCATCAGATCCTTCGTACGATTTATCCACCTTGCTCCATTCTATCTAAAAACTCTTCATTGTCATCCAACCGAAAATAGACATCTCGTTGGTTAAATTTTACGGTTGGCCTTTTCTATATATAACTATGCCACCTTTTGCAAGGGCATGTGCAGGATCATCATGGAAAAAACAGGCCCTTAAGTGGCAAAAAATTTAGAAAAATTAGAGTTAGGCAATTTGACATAAAAATTTGAATAAGTTATCTAATTGAATGTAGTTTCTAAAATGCCTAGGTTTTTTTTTAAAAAAAATATTTAGTGAAGAGACCCCCGAAATTTCAGTACATTGGTACTTAAATTTCAAGGAAAAATAGAAGTAGGAATTAATGCATTAAGACCACCTAACCACAATAAAATGATAATATTTTTTATAAGATTTTAGACATAGAAGTAGAGGACTCAGCGTCCAAATGTGATGCATATTTTTTTGCTAATTTCGAGTAAATGGTAAATTATCAATTTTTTATTACAACTTTAAAAATACTTAAAACTTATATCTTGACCACTTATGCTTGGTCAAAACTTAATGAAATTCATATTTTATTTTTTTAATCCTATAGTATATGAAGCATAGAATGTGATGCATATTTTGGATTCAAAAAATGTGATACAGTTTGAAAGCTAAAGATATTTTTCAATCAGCCTATCAATCAACACTTTAGTTGTAATTCAAATAGAAAATGAATAATAATTATTTATTAAATTCAAAGTAAAGAATAATTTATATTGGTGGAAAGCTGAGAATCTCCTTTAAAAACCCTTTTCATTTCATCCATTTTGGTTATAAAAAGGGTCGTCAGCCACATAACCTACAAATACCCAGCATATTGCCACTTTTTGGCCCATCATGATCCTGCACATACCCGCAACATTCATTCGAACATACAGTCCCCTAACTTAGTTGGCCTTCTACTTATTCTCTTTCTGTCATAATTCACTGCTTCGTCACAATGTCTGTTGGTTTGGGCACCCTTATTCAACTCCTTCCATGGAGACCTCAAAACTGCTTTGCGGGAGAGGTCACTACTGATCGAATCAAGCATTTGGTGAAGAATTGCAAACCCCTCGTCATGACTGCATTCAAGTGGGTAGTCAGTGCAAACTATATTACCAATGAGCACCAGCTTCAGAGTAACTACAATATGCTTTCCCACTTTGTGGCCTCACTACTAGACCTGAATGTGGCCAAGCCCATGATAATTGAGCTATGCCAGAAGATGTTTGACACCTCTCTGATGGAAGGGCTTGGCAAGATAGTGTGAGTGGCCATCCCTGGCGTTGGTATCCCAAGCACTATGGACCTTCGCAAGCACATGGACTTTGGAGCAGACGTACCCTGGTTTCCCTTCCTTACTGATTTTCACACCATGGACATTGAGATGCACCGATGTTCTTCTCAGCTAGTGGCCACTTTTCTCCTGTGAGAGTACGACATGGAGCGGATTCCAAGAATCGCCTAGAGAAAGCACTTCGGCTTCCTGGTGCAAATTTGCGGTGAGTAGACCCTAGTTCTACAATGTGCAACCTATGTGTGTTGTGTGTTTTTCCCCTACTTGCAATCCATCAGAAGGAGAAGAAGAAGCGAAACCCAATAACGAGCCCATTTTTGCTTCATCATCAACGACTGGAGGCTGAAGTTTATTGTTTTTCTGCTCGTTGCCTCCCTTTTGCAACTTTTTGCTCGCTTGCTTCTTTTGGTTTTTTCTCGAGAGAGCCTCATGTTCAATTCTGAGCCTCAGGCCATACATTATATATTGTAAATTTTGTCAATAAACATAATATAATATAGCCTTTATCTCCTATGTGTTATTCTTGCATTTTTATTCTCAAAATTTTGAAATAATTACAATTTTTTTTACATATGGTACATAATTGCTAAAAAATTTAAAAGAACTATGTGTTTTAATGGAAAATCTTTAGATATATCCCATTCACTAGTACATCTAAAGCATTGTTCTCCATTTCTTTGAGTTTGTACATGTTCTTTCTTTTGCATGTGTTGTTTTTGAAAGGTCCTTTCAGCAACATTTTGAATTTTGTATGTTTCCCTAGTTTTGCAGCACATCTATCATACCTTAGCACTAAGCTCCCTTCTTTGAATTCTGGGTTAGAAGTCTTTTCATCAAAACGTTGTTTGATCATCTATTGGAAATTGATTATGGATCCATGAACCTTTTCTCTATCTTCTTCTAGTCTTGGGGTTTTTGCCAATTTTTTGTACATCAACTCATACAGAGAAACCTTTAGAGCCATCTTGAGGGTAATTTGGTTCATCAATAGGGTAGCCCATTCGTGATTGTGTCAATCCTTTTGTCTTTCTGACCCAATACATTTGATTAACCTAGTTAGGTTCTTTTTGGTTGATTTTGATGAAGTTTTCAGAAAAATCTTGTATCTAGTAACAAAATTTGACCCTTGTGATTCCACCAGACGTTGAGCATTGTCGAGTATAATGGTCTCAAGCAGGCCAAGCCTGGCTTTTAGCTCCTAAAGAAACTTGACAATTTCTTCTCCTGTGATGTATTTTTGCATGTTGGCTCCCTTTTGCCTCCTTTTCCTTGAAGGTAATGCAATAGGATGCTCTCCATTTTCTTCCTCATACTTCTAAGTGAGTACAGAAACTATACCATGTTGGTCATTATACATACACAGTATAAAACCTTTGGAGAACTCTAGAATAATCAATGTCGGGGCTTTAGAGAAAGCCATCTTTAGCTGCTTGATAACTATTGTTCCCTTGGAATTTTTTTGAAAAGATAGGATCTCTTTAATCATCAGGGTGATCAGAGGCACAATACTTGTGAAATATGATATGAATCTATAGAAAAAATTAAACTTCCTTAGAAAAGTCTCATGTTCAATTCTGAGTCTCGGATCCTTTCAGGATCTATTACTATTCACTACTATGGTATTGTAAAGCAAAGAAGTTTCCCTTGGGATGCTCCAAGGAAATATTTTTATGGATTAAGAAGAAACCCAAATCATTGGTGTTTCAAACAAAATCCTTTTAGATGATCGAAATGATCATCTTACTACTAAATTGCCTAGATATATGAAAATAATCTAGTTGACCCATCTTTCTAAAGAAATGCCCATTTCCCTTTGAAGAGTTGCACCAACATCAGAGAGTCTGAATGATGTTTTTGAATATGCAAAATTTTCCCACTTGGTGGTAAACATAGTCTCGTGTTGGTTAGATTCCTTTATGTAGACTTGATTATTCCTTGGGGAACCATCTATCAAGGAGAGACTCTTTGATCTATTTAGAGTCTGTGAGAACTAATTCATCAGTGGTGAGTGGTATTGGTCTTTCAACAAAATCCTTCTTGAGTCCTGAAAATCAACCCAAAGTCAAATATTGCTATTCTTCTTCCGAACTGGGACCAGATTTAATACCCAAGCATAAAATTTGATAGGGCATATGACCTTTGATTTACCCCATTTGACGAGCTCTTGTGCTACTAGAGCTTCAACCTTTGGGTTGACTATCTTTTGTTCCTATCGGACGGACCTGGGTCCTTCAGATAGGGAAATTGTACACTGAACTATTCTTGGGTCGTAACTTTTGAGTTCATATCTGTAGCATAGATCCTTCAACTTTCTTTTGTCCTTGTGAGAGTCTTTCCTACTGGCTATCATTCTTCTGTTACTTCTGACATCAAACTCTGTCGAGTCAGAAACTGATTCCAACTGTGGTCCAATAGGAAATGTCTGATCAACAATACTATTTTATGGTCGGGGATTCCCTTGTATATTGAAAGATTCAAAACTCTTGATGAGATCCCATACCTTATGTATGTAAGATCTTAGCCTTATATTTATTGCAATTGCTTTCCCATAGATCTAGCTTATTATTGATTCTAAATTTTTGAAAGCTCATATCTTACTTGTGCCCATCTGCTCTGCTAGAACCAAGCTTTGAACCAAATCTTTATATTCGATATCATCGCTAAAGTATGAAAATTGAAAATGATAGGTTTTGGGGTTTTCCAATCCCATTGGAGGTACCAATCAGACACCCACTCCAGCATCAAACTTGCATTTGACACCATCAAAATATAAGGTCACAAATGATTATCAGACGGGTCGTCAGACTTCTCCTGATTCTTCATTAGTTTTGGAAAGACTTGATCTCTGTCAAAAATTTCATAGATACCTAGCCCTGTAGCATGGAAGTTTCCAAATGGATTGGAATCAATGAATTGGTGGAGCAACACTTCTTCTAAAATTCACTCACTAGTATCTTCTTTTCTAGGAATTTCTACATAATATTTTTCCTACTGAAAGGTAGAGGTATGGACAACTTCGTAGCATAGATTTGTGCTATCTGCAATGTGTTCAGGATGCAAGGATTCAGATAGAATCTTCATCTTTTCCTTGTGTTTGGTTCTCAATATCGGGTGGGACCAGTCAAGTGCCAGGTATATTCCAAGTTTGGTGGTGAAATCTCTTGATAGACACATTTCGAAGACTGGTGGAATGCCTATTACTACCACTTCCTGCATGATTGTTTGGATTAGGCAGGAGAAAATAGTTAGGGATAGATCCTTTATCTGACCAACAGTCGGGACCTTCTTCTCATCCAGTTGCATAATTCCATTTTCAAGATGCTCATACTCTAACTTCAAGGCATCTGCCACTTGTTTTGTCATGACAGTGGTACTAGCCCCCGAATCAATCATATTATTATACAACAATTTGTCTCCTACTATAAGTGTTAAAAAGAAAGGTGTGGGCTTTGTTTCGCTTAACTCTTTCTCTTTTGTGTTGCCTATATCATTTGCATAAGCTATTGCTTTCAAAGCCTAAGGGGGAGGCATGGGTCTGTCATTTCTGCTTTGATTGCATGGTTAAGTTGCATTCACCTAGAAGCTTTGTTCTTCCACCTTTAATGCTTCTTGAAGCAAGGTTTTTTGCTCAGGAATTGATATGATGTCCCACAATGATACATTGGCAAGTTCCTTCTTCAATTGCTCCACCACGTTAAGCATCTCGACCATTTGTGCCTTGGGCTTAAATGGTGGTATTTCTTTAGTTTTCAGAAGAAAATGTTCCATCGTGACTGGGCTTGGTGCTTTGTTTGTCTCTTTCTCCACCAATGATATGCTATGTGGTTGCAGGAAAGGTTGGACGATGGGTGACGAAACTTGCTTCTCTAGGGGGAACAATTGGCGCGGTTGTAGATGAGGCAAAGCTTGTTGCACATATTCTCTTGTAAGCCTTCTTTTTGATCTTGTGTCATAATTTTACTGCACTTGTGGAACTCTAGTCGTTAGAGCTTCATTTGCGAACACAGCCTCATCCTCTTCTAACCATGAGAAAATAGCTTGGTGCGCAATGTCTAATTCTTGCTCCAGGGACATCCCTTGCATTTGTGCTCTAAAATGAGCATTCTCCATTTCAGACAATCCATACTCGCTTGCATTTAGGATCTTTCCCTTACTTCTTTGTTCGGCCACCTTCTGCTGCATATTTCCCCTTGGGAAATTTCAAGGCATATGGCTATTGCTGCACGGGAAGCACTAGACATTTTCACCTTCCACCAAATTGTTCTGGCTTAGGACTAACTATTTATTTCGGCTACCCTTGACTATTTGTAATGGCATGGTGGTTGGAACTATCTGATTTGCTAATGACGTTTTTTGACCTCCTCCTCTATAGGATTGACCTTGATATGAATTTTGTTGATAAGGCAACTTTCTTCTACTATAGACTTGAGTGGTCATTTTCAAAGGTGTCGCTTGTTGTCATTTGACAATGACCAATTCATTACAAAAATTCCACATGAAATCATATCGATGATATCTGCCACCATCGAGGAAAGACCCGATGTACTTCATTGAGCACTAGGATACCTATCCGTAGACTGCGGGGTGATTGACTTTAATTGTGCTGCAGGACTGGTTGGAGTGGCTTCTTCCCGATGGCCATCAGAAATTTCTACAAATACTGGCATCAGTGGCTAAGGTGGAAGCTTTTCAACATCGATCAGATTATTCTCTTTGCGTACCGCCACCTTGTATGCATCATACATGATATCTCCTCCCATGGAGGTTATCATGATTGCAACATCTAGGCTAAAGGCCTTCAGATAGAACATGAACGCCATCGCGGTCTGGGGTCGAGCGGTCACAAGGATCCTTTGCTAGGTCTTGTGGAACCTGGTGTTGAAGTCACTCATGGCTTCATACAGAGCCCTCTTGATGGTAATTAGTTATTACAGGAACGAGGAATGATCTCCTTTTTTTGAGAATCATTTGAACATGCACTGTCCGAGCTGGTCTCAAGAGAGGATTGAACCCAAGGCCAAAAATTGATACGAATCTTGAGCCTTCCCCTTAAAAGAGGTAGCCAACAGTATTAATGCTTCATTTTCCTCTGGTATGTTATGTACCCTACATACCTCTGCTATATCTTACAAATGTTTGGAAGGGGTTTTAAAATCTTCTCCGGAGAATTTAGGAATAGCCTTGAGTTCATTAGTGGGTATGGGAGTACATACATCTAGGGGTGTGGGTGGTCATAGTGGACTACCACTATCCCATGTTACGAAGTTCCTAGGAATGGGGGGAGGTACGTGAGTCATAGAAAGAAGATTTCTACTAATAAGATATATAGGTATTCTAATTTGGAAATTTAATCCTCTAGGTGGAGTAGATAGGGCTCTAGATACTGGGTTCTTCTTACTCTATTTCTCCTTACAGGTGATATAGAACCTGTAAGTCTTCTCCTCCTAGGGTTTGAGATAGGTAACTAAGAGTACTAGAAGTGACCTCTCAAGGATTCTCTTGTTTGGACTCTATGCATGAAACTTCCAGTTTCCTTTGTTAAGCTTGATTCAAGAAATATTTATGACTTCCAATTATGCATTTGGAAAACTTCTATCCCACTGGGTGTTCTAGAAAAAGAACTATTGATCATCAAAGCTTGCACCTCTCTAATAGTCTTATGGGACATTCAGCGAGTGGGGGACAAATTGTGTCTCACTGAATACCTTTAGGTTTTTTATAGAAAGTTGACACTTATTTGGTGTTTTGAGATAAGGGAAAGAAGGAAATGTAAACATAAAACATAAAAGGCGATGCACCAAATCTTTTACAACATTTCAAACCCAAATCATTCCTATGATTGATATAAATGGACATAGAACATCACAAACTTCATTGTTGGAAAGAGAACGAACAAGAAAGGCTAACTTCAATCACAGTGCAGACTTTCAGATCTTTCTACAGGCAGTGTTCATTAAGGTCCGATCAAACATAAAAATTCCTTATGGAGTACAAAACAATATTTCATAAATCACATGAACTCTATCTCCTAATACAACATAGCACAACAAAATAACAACTTTTAGAAAAATAGAGAAGTCTAATGACATAGTCCAACTTTCCTAAGCTACTATTCTACCATACAAGCATACATCATAGAAATCCACTACTTAAACTATCTTGGATATAGCTTGCAAGACATAGTGTTTCATTCAAAACAACAATATAAAGAAAGAATGCTTGAAAAAGGCCATACATGCATAGTGTCAGCAAATTATCCTCAATAGTTCGTGCTTTAATTATAAAATGAACTTTGAAACAAAGGTCGAATGCCAATCTGAAAATAGTTTAAACCTTAATAGATATAACATGCTAGAATAAAGTAGTTATGTAACTTGTTTATGAAAATAATTCTAAAACCCTAAGAAAACTAAAGAAACTTTTCTTAACAAAGAAAATATCACTTGGAATCATCCTCTTTTTTTGTGTCGTAGCCCTCCCTATATAGCTAGAACAAAAGATACATGCTACCTCAACTCATAAGTAATTGCCACTAGGTGTTGACAGTTGATAGCACATGATCCGATCATAGATCTTTAGTTAGGTTGCAACAATATTTGAACATTAATTCTTAGCTACTACATTAATACCCTTTAGATATTTTAGCAAAGATAGAAATTCATACACGATTAGATCCTAAAAACAACAACCTAGCAAAAGGCCCAGTTGACCGATCACATCACTCCCAGGCACCATCTCAAAAATTCCATCCCAAAGATAGAGGAAAAGAAAAGAAAAAGTCCAACCAACTCTGTCAAACTCCTCAATCAGATTACTTCATAAGTGGTGCAAATAACCCATAGTGAAGAGATGACGTTTCAGCAAGGCAAAAACTCTTGAGCTTATAAATATAGCTCTCAAGAAAATGTTTGAATAGTAAACTCGTGTCCCAAACCTTCTCCTGAAAGGAAGATGAAAGATGAAAGCTACACAACCACCACGTGGCACATTGCACATCTTTCCGATGATTTTATTTGAGTGCGGGTGCACCCGAAGCCGATGACATTTATGCTAACCAAAAATGAAAATGACTGATGCAGAAAAAGTACTTCACAAAAGCCATGTATGATCAGAATATTACGTGCTCTAGTGCTTGTACAAAATGTTTATTTTTTTTTTCATTTGAAGTCTATTCCTGACCGACTTCTTGGGGTAATTATGATATGTTGAATTAATTTTTCTATGCGGATATATGTGTGACCTATTTTAGGTTCTTTCCAACATAATGTAGCATGTTAGAGGTTTGAATTACCTTCTTGAAATATTTTGTGAATGATTGAAGCTGACATTTGGTATTTTTGGTAATTATGAAATGAATCTAATTAGGCTGACCTAATTAATGCTTGTGACTAGATTGAGTATATATATGTGTGTGTTGAACAAGTTTTAAAAATACATATGAAAAATAGAGTGTGTATGATCAATGAAGTAGCAGTAAATGCGAAAGTGAGTGGAAATAATGAAGTGTGTTGAGTCAGTCTATTAAGCATCACCAGAACTACATCAGTACTTTTTAGGTTCATTATTCTCAGTTCATTTTGGATGTGAAGCCTAATTTTGTTTTGTAACTCTTTTGTAGGAAGTGATCCTCCTTCTAGGCAGTGAGACTCCCTGTAAGTAGCGATATTTTGTATTTGGATAGTGAGTCCTTTTAGGGTAGTGATCCCTTGGAAGTGAGCCTTTTATTTTCATTTTGAAACTACTTTATATTGTGAGCTAATCCTCACTATGTCTTTTCCCTCCTTGGGTTTTCCATGTAAAAATCTGGTGTTTGCTATGTTGAATTACTTTCTATTATCTATGTTTCATGCTCATACTTAATGAAAGACAAAGTGGTTATGGAATTAATATGTGTTGGAGTTTTTAAGTTTGAATTTTGTGACAACTGATTCACCCCTCCTCTCAGTTTTCCTGCATCCTTTTAACATGGTGGGTCTCTGAAACCTATTTCAGAGAAAATTTTTCAATGTTTTAAGCTATTGTTCTAGTATACACAACAATGTTTCTAGTCTTTAAAGGTTGTACTCTATTATGTAAGTTTTTAGAGAATTGTTATATCTTGACCTTATTCTTTTACATTACTGACTGCATTAGTAATCCATTCTTCAATTTTTGGAAAAGAATCACCTCCAATCAAATTAGCATGATGTCGACACTTTTGAGGATGATGCTGCATCCAAGCTTGATTGTATTCTTCATAGTTTCTAAATAGAATATTAAAATTCACATAGTAAGATTAATAATATAAATGTGTAAATGAAAATTGTGTAAAAAAATTTTACCTGTGCCACTTATCAAAAGAAGATGTGTTTTGAACAATATAAGCATGTATCACAATTATTTCTTGATGTGATAGCTTGAAGCGGCATCCATTTCCTTCTAATAAGTCAACTACAACTCTCTCATCTTCATCATCATCCCATACATGTCGATTGACATTTTAAAAATCCTTCATATATTTTATCCAAAATCTCATGGCATCTTGCATTGAATATCCCTCAAACATTTTTCCTTCCAGTTTTTCCCTAGTATGAACATTTTTTTTCAAAAAAATTCATATATCATTCTATAGGATACATCCATCTCATTCTTACTGGGCCACAATGCTCTAGTTCATATTCTAGAAGTATCAAAAGATGCATAGAAATGTTAAATATTGTTGGTGGAAATTCTCGTTCCAATAGACAAAGGACTTCAACAACCTCCTCCCTCAAACTATCAAAGTTTGAAGGATCTAATACATGTAAACTCATTATCTTTAATATTAGGCACAACCTTATAAATTTCAATCTTGGCCCCTTTTCCAAACAAGTGATATATTTACCACAATGGGTAAAATATTATCCATTATGACATGATAGTCATGGGTTTTGAGGCCTCTTAAGCCATTAATGTTAGTTTGGATTCTAATACTACTACTTACATATCCAATGGGAAAGAAAGTCTAAGACATCAACTATAATAATTGTGCACATTCTTCCTTGTAGTATAATTTTTTGGCACCCACTTGCTTTCTAGCTCTCCTAGGGTTTTTCACCTAGAAGGAGAAAGATGGGCCAAAGATGCTTATGTTACATTCAAATTCAATTCAATATGGATAGAATAAGGATGTAATATGCCTAGATGAAATTCTTGTATGCAATAAATGAATGAGACTGATTGACTAATGAGTAGAAACTAAAGGAAAACAAATTGTTTGAAAACACATTGTGTATTACCAAAATGTCCTACAAATGAATCATGCAAAATGGAATTGATTAACTTGTCATGATGATTGATCTTGAAATTATATAGCATAACATGAAGATTCAACCCTTGAATGCTTTAGAAAGCTAACTTGATGGCTTCTAATGAAGAAACCCTAGCGTACTTGATTTGGATGAGAAGATAGCTGATGAATTAATGATGAGAGATGTAAAAATGAGTTGTTAGATGTAAAATGAGATAAAAACATCTATTTATATACAATTGTGCCTTAGTACCTAATAATACCTCATCACAGGCTGACATGTAGTGAAAATAAACTTTAAATTTCACTTTTTCATGCTCAAAGGTCAAAATGGGGCCAGATAGGACTCATTCACCACACATGGTGAATGGGTCCCACCTGGATGGGATTGATTCACCATGCATGGTGAATGGGTCCCACAGGGGCCATTCCAATAGCTAAGAAGCTAAGAGATAAGGAAATAAGGTTTAAATTGCAACTTTGTCAGGTATTTGATCAATTAGAGCCTCGAGATGCACAATATGGGTTAATAGGGGCCTATTAGTGATGATGTAAATTTCAAATAGGGCTTGGGACACATAAACCAATGTGAAAGTGTGATTAAATACACTTTACAATACTAAAATGAGGTCCACATAGCCTAGGAAGGCACAAGAACTAATGTGAATGTGTGAGACACATTACAACATTAGTTTAACATTAAGTTTAAGTTACAAGCCTTCTAAATTGATGTGATGATGTATTAAAATACATTTTATAATGTTTAATTAAGGAGAAATAGGTTCATTAGGTCTTGAAAAGCATGAAATTCCTTTACAAGACTCTACAACACCTTTACAAGACGTCAATAAACACATTTTATTTAACTTGCAAGGGTCCAAGACCTAGTGTGGACGCATAAAATGCCTCACAATACTAGATGAAGACCTCATTAAGTCCAATTTATCATGAATTAGTCCCATGTCAAGAAAATATGCAACAATTAAGACTTAAATGGAAATTGCAAAATGGTAAAACTTTTCAATGATTAAAGATGCAACAATGCCACCTATTATGCACTTTTTATGAATGCAAAATTTAACACCTAGCATGCAAATGAATCATTAAAATCCTAATTCAAGATAGACCTATGATTATGAAGGAATCCAAATCAGAAAAGAGAAGTATTCAAAAATCAGGTTCACTAAAATGTCGCATAAGTTTTTGGCACCCACTTGCTTTCTAGCTCTCCTAGGGTTTTTCACCTAGAAGGAGAAAGATGGGCCAACGATGCTTATGTTATATTCAAAGTCAATGCAATATGGATAGAATAAGGATGCAATATTCCTAGACGCAATGCTTTAATGTAATAAATGAATGAGATTGACTAACTAATGAATATAAACTAAAGGAAAAATAATTGTTTGAAAACACATTATGTATTACCAAAATGTCCTACAAATGAATAGAAAAATGCAACAGAAGTGAATCAGATTTAAAGTGTGCACCTGGAACTTTGATGAGGATTGGAAATTGATGCTAGAATGCTTATGATGTTGTTTTTCAGGACTAGAAGGACCCATTTGCCATTTTGGGTGAATCAGTCCCATTTTTGGTAAACTGTGTCGGAACCCATTTTTGACAAAAGGGTACTCATAAATGTAGAAAACTCAAATTGACCCTATGGTGGCACTCATTCACCACTCATGGTGAATGAGTCCACATTTGAATTTCTTTATTTTCAAAGGTGGATTCTAAAGCTTCCGATCTGCACTTTGATGCCCTACAGGTGTCTGCTTCTGAAACTATCAGATTCGGGTCTAAAAATCACTTTTTGTTGATATTTTGACTTGAATAAAGAGGATAAGACTTTAGAAATATTGTAACTTTATCTTCAATTATTTCCTATCTTCCAAAAGATCTAAATCTTCATACAAATAAGACAAGAGAGAGAGATGTTGAATGTTAGGGCATGGGGGTTTGCCTTAGTCAAACCCCTTTTAGGTAATTAAACCAAAATTATCAAAGGAAGTAATGAATCATGAAAAATGGAATTGGTTACCTTGTCATGATGATTGATCTTGAAATTATGTAGCATAACATGAAGATTCAGCCCTTGAATGCTTTAGAAAGCTAACTCGATGACTTCTAATGAAGAAAACCTAGCTTACTTGATTTGGATGAGAAGATAGATGATAAATTAATGACGAGAGATGTAAAAATGAGTTGTTAGATGTAAAATTGGTACAAAAACGGTAGGAGGGTCCTCAAAGAGAACAATATAGACCATGTAAAAAGAGTAAAACAACGAAAGAAACACAGAATATGGAGGAAAATGCAAGTAAAAATATTCTCATTAACAATTATCTTAGTTACATTCAGCCGGACACATCCAGGTTTATAGATTCAGCTCATAGGCTGATAAAATATGCAACCTTCTAACTTGCTCCTATGCGAGTAAAAATATTACATATCAAAACCCTATTATTCTTCTAGATCTAATTCGATCATTATAAGGGTCTATTACAAGATTTATATCATATCTACAATTCTAGAAACATTTAAGATGGTCGAAGATCATTACATTAAACAAGAAAAGAAAATGTAATGAACGCATGAATAGGTCATCCTCAAATCTGAATTACTCTCCAATAAGTGCATAAGATGAAGTGTGGACCTATGCTAAAGGTCAAGGACACTCCACAGAATAATTAAAATCACACCATTCAGATTTGTAAGTCATGGGGATGATCCACAACTATCAAACTGGCCGAAAAAGTTGAAATTATTCTGGTGTTGGTTCAAGAAATTGCCAAGAGATTCTGGAAGCGATAACTTGCCAGAAAAAGATCCAATCATGCTTCGAATAATGGAAATGAACATTTCCATGATGTACACAAAGATCTACAGGGTCTATTGAGCAATGATGGTGAATCCACCAACATGAACTAAGCAAGAACAAAAAAGAAACTAAAAGAAAATATTTTTGGTTGATGCAAGATTGCCAAGAACCAAGGATGCTCCTGCATCATATATCCGGGGTTATTGAAAAAGTGAGTCCCTCACTTTTTTGAGGGAAAAGGAAAACCAAGATGGTCTACCTTAGCCTAAGAAATCCAAGAAGAATCCTCAACTGGTCTACCTTTCCACTTCACAAGATATTCTTTGTATTGTCTTCCACAAGCCTCCCTCCCATCTCTGACATCCAAAATCTCTTCAATATCATATGATTGTTGTTTAGGAAACCGATTCTCCATTTTTTCTTTATTTTCTTCACTGAATTATGCTTCATGATACTGATATAGATCTGCAATATTGAATATAGGTGATATACCCATACCTTCCGGTAACTCTACTTCATATACATTTCCTGAATCAAATTTCTTCAAGATCCTACAAGGTCTGAACTTCCTCATCTTCAGCTTATTGTATGTACCAACTGGAAATCTCTCCTTCCTCAAATATACCATCACTTCATCTCCAACTTCGAATTCCTTGTCTTCTCTTTTTGTCTGCCTTCCCTTTATAATTTCAATTCATATCTTCCAATTGATGTTTCACTTGAGTATGGAACTTCTTCATGTGTTCTTCAAATTCTTTTGCTTCTACACTCATCTGATCTTCCATATTGATGTCTCTCAACTCTAATATACCTCTAGGATGAACTCCAATAACAATGTCAAAAGGTGTCTTTCCTGTACTCATTTTCACTAAATTATTGTAAGAAAACTTTGCTTGTGCAAGGGATAAATCCCAACTTCCAGTCTTCTCTCCAACCAAACATCTCAGCAAATTCCCTAAACTTTTTTTTACTACCTCTGTCTATCTATTTGTCTGTAGGTGAAAAGTAGAACTGAACTTCAAATCTATCTTCAACTTCTTCCAAAGTGTCCTCCAAAAGTAACCAACAAACTTTACATCTCTATCTAAAACAATACTTCTAGGTAACCCATGCAATCTAACCACCTCTTTGAAAAATAAATCTGCTACATGTACTTCATCTGTTGTCTTCTTACAAGGTATGAAATGTTCCATCTTAGAAAACATACCACCGCAAATATAGAATAATTACCTCTTTGTGTCTTCGGCAAACCAAGTGTGAAATCCATGTTGATATCCTCCCAAGGTCTCTCCAGAACTGTGAAAGGCTTATACAATCCAACATTCTGACTACTCCCCTTCGCAACTTTACAAACTTTGCATCTCTACACAAATCTCCTAACATCCTTATGAATATGTGGCCAAAAGTATCTCTCACTCACCAATGCTACTTGTGCGAACCCTTTTCCTAGTACCTGCAAAACAACATGAGTAAACAAGTTAAACAAGGAATTGCAAGCTAAAACAAGGATTCCCCATGAAATCCATTTACAACCTCAAACTAGGAATGAAAATAACAAAGAACACAATGAAATTGATAAAATAAAGATTAAATCCTAATTAGATGTGCAAACTCATGATCCCATGGGGGAATTGGTGCCAATTTGATGTGAAAATTGGCCCTTTCCAAATTCCTATGATGAAATCTTGATATGTTGAAGATGATATTGATCCACTTTGATGAAAGATGAGAACTCCAAGCCAAATCTGCAAAAATCCTAGCTAAGAATTCAATGATGGATGGAAATGGCTAAATATTTTAGCATAATAACTTTGCAATGTTTGTGGATGATGAAATGAGGATATGAGCTCTTCATTTATAGAATTTCAAGATGGATGAATGTCCAAATTTGAGCAATGTGGGACTAACATTCATCCAATGATATGATGCCATTTGTCAAGCTATGAATGGATGATGGATGTGCAAGATTTTGGGTTTGTGCCAATAAATGCAAATATTTGAAATTCAAATTTGTTAAAACGACATGCAATAGGGAAGGGAAAATGCAATAAATGCCACTTGACTCAAGGAAAAGGATATGTAAGAGATTTTAAATGCCTTGTTGGATGTACATGTTGACTTGGAATTTTTTGAATTCAAATTGAGAGAATATTCCAAAAGATGCCGTGTGAGGAAAATAGGGATTTAATAAATGAATTAAATCTATTTTCATGTGAAACTTGCATTATCTAGAGGATGTGACATGAGATGAGATTAAATTAATCAAGGATTAATTAATTTAATGAGAGAGGTTAGATGATGTGACCTATTTGACTCAAATTTATGGATTTATTTAAATCAAATAAGAGAGGAATATGAAAAGAGATTAATTAAATAAGGATTTTGATTTACTCAATTAAAAGAGATGGTGTTAGATTAAATCAAATAAGGTTTTAATTTATTTAATTTAATGGATAGAGTCTAGAGATTTAATCAAATGAATTGACTATTTAATTAAATAAGAATAATTAGATCAGATGGATTGATTTAATTAACAAAAGAGATTACTTGATTAGATAAAATGATTTATTTAATCAAGAGATGAATATTGATGAATTTAATCAGATAAGGGAATTTGATTAAATGGTTAGACCGAGGGATAATTTAGGAAGAAATGATGTAAGTTAGGATCAGATGCACGATATCAATCAGTATATTTTACGTGTCTACATTTTGCCCCTCTTTCAAGCAATGCACTCGTTGCGTTGGTTCAAAGAATAAACGATCTAGATCAAAGCCAAAAAAAATTGATATTTAAAACTTTCCCCACTATTGCATGGCAAGAGAAAACATGCCATTATAATGCCCCCTCGAGAGATCAGACCGAAAATTTTAATTTTTTGGGTGATCTCATGAAAAAAGGTGACAAAGTGCCCAAAAGGTCTAAAAGGGGTCCGGGAGGCTAAAAACATGTCTAAACACAATAAAACGATAAAAAACAAGCCTCAATCAGACAAAATCAGGTTCGAGGGTCCAAAACCCTAGCAAGATAGCCATTTAGGGTTAAAAAACCCTAATTTTGAGGCTTAAAAGGGGCCCAAGGGGTCACTTTCAAATCATTTTCACACACATCCGCTAGCAAACTTGAGATTTGAGCTCTAACTCTCTGACAATATGGTGCAACGACAGCTTCCCCTACATATCACCAATCGAGTTCGGACATACCAGCGGCCACCTGGCAACGGGGCACTGATATGTGACCCTTACCCAAGTTTAGTTTTTTCCTTTAATGCTTGTAATTAATGCTTTAAAAGGGGAACTCACCTCCAGTGGCGCTATATAGCACCGCTCAACATTTTAACTATGCCGCGCAGAGCCGTTTTGTGCCGCAGCAGTGCAGTTCAGAGTTTAGAAACTCTGACGCTGGGCTCAGGCTTGGCGGGTCAGTTTGGGTAAAGTGCGTTGTGGTGGCACCCTTTTCACCCAAACTATAACGCTGGAGGAGAAAGTGCGTCGTGGCTGCACCATTTTGCATTTTTTGGGCTCCAGAGTGGAGTTTGAGTAAAACCAAACTGCGACGCCATCAGAAACTGTGCCAGTTGGGATGAGCTTGGAGCGTTTGATTAGGAATTTTAAATTTTTTTTAACATGCTGACCTTCCTTGATGCAGGATGCGGTGAGGGAGCTCTACTCTTGGGAGCACCGGTCGTGAGACTTAGCTAGCATCTTACGAGACTTGAGTGACTAGGACCAAGATCGATTGGGAGCTGCGGGATTATGGCAAATTGCGTACGTGGCACCCATGCGCACTCGCCTAGGGATGCTATAAGCGCTGGCTGAGAGGTGGCACAGTGAGATATCATCATTTCATCTCCCTACTAGCGAGGCCACTGTCACTCTGGAGGACGTTTGGCACATTTTGCGGTTGCCTATTCATGGTTGACGGGTGATCTTTGATATGGATGAGGGATGCGAGTCTTGCATTAGAGTCCTCGCTACACGAGACATTATCTATTGCACGAGACAGATTGAGCTAGAGAGATACACGGTTATAGCACCTCCCTTCCATTGGGCAGTTGCAGCCATCATTTCGGGTCTCGTTGCCCCAGACCGATGAGGGTGATATTTCAGTCCTAGCTGGGGTTATTGCTGGGAGCAGATGGTCTGAGATAGGCTAGTTCACTTCGCATGGGGGCCTATCCTTATGGCTTCACTCTATAAAGACTTGCACAAGTATGTATACATGGATGGTAGAGCGCTGGGGGCTAGGGTGACACTACTTCATGTGTGGGCGTGGGAGCACATTTATGTGCTATGTCCATGTGTCGTTCAAGTTCTGATGGGGGAAGACAATGCCCTCGTGGCATGATACAGAGGTGGTGTGTCCTTTACACACACTAGTGAGCATGGGATCCCCTACTAGAGGTGGGTCCTAGACTAGATGCTTGTTTTCACTTGGAGACCGTACCTTGGTTGGCCCAGATGGATCGATGATGCAGATCAGCTCTTCTATTGCTGCCAGGATGGATACATGCAGGGGCGAGAGCACACGATGATTGAGAGGTACCTGCCTGGGCATGTACAACGTTAGTTCAAAGAGTCGTAGGATCAACTTGATGACGGCTATGTAGTTGTCTTTGCTCGCAGCATGACATAGGTGTCATGGGGAAATGGTATTCCTTCCTCAAAGGTAATTAATAGCTTCAGGCCCTTGCTAGGCTGACCATGGGCTTATGATCAGGGCTTGGAAGATCTAAGCACCACTCAGGCTTACAGAGACTGGTTCAGACCTCCACTTTGATTAACCATTCCAGGCGAGGATCCAGATGTGCGTAGGGTCAGAGGTAGAGGGAGAGGACGAGGGCGAGGACCGAGGATTGAGATTCAACTGGATCCACCAGGTGTTCCCCCAATCCCACCAAGTCACGAAGATGTCCACATGCAGGACTAGCAGTAGGAGCCACCACGAGGTGAGGATCAGCCTTGGGTGCAGCCACATGTGCAACCATAGGGACAGGCAGATGGTCGAGATGCACTGATTACACAGTTATAGGCCCAAGTTCAGTTTGTGATAGCGAAGAGAGATTAGGCGAGGGCTGAGAGGGAGCAGCTCAGGGCAGACAGAGATCAAGCCGTGCAGCAGAGACAGGCTACAGAGGTACAGGAAACCACCGAGCTAGGCCGCAGGTAGCAGATCGAGAGTATGACAGCCTCCTCTTCCTAGGGCACAGTGCCAGTACGATCTTACAGAGATGCTATCTGAGAGGTAGAGTACTACCGTCGGGCTTATCATGATACTGTACCTAGAGCAGATTGGGTCCCAGAGTACTTAGAGTGGGCCAGCCAGAGACCACCAGAGGGTCATGGTGACAGGGGCAAGGGCAGCATCCACCGAGATCGAGCTTGATCCAGATGATACATACTTTTTGTGCCTTATGGGCTCATTTTTGATAGCCCGATGGGCATTTTTTATTGATTGACACATATGTACAATGATCTGATTTATTCTTTGTACTATGACAGTGACATGATTGTTAATATATGAGCCGATTTTGATGCGATGTACTGTCTTCTCCTTTATGCATGGATGGTTTATTTCTATATGCTTTGCAGTAATGTCTTATGGATGCATTTACTTCTAATGATGTATGCGTTATGATTATGACTAACAGATCTATATTATGCTAACCTATGATATGATGTGCAATGATTTTTTCTATATGATGATTTATTTTATTTCAATGTGATATGTGATATGGATTTTAATATGTAAAATGATATGATCTATGGTGTATGCAATGATGTGTGAAAAACGCTTATATATGAGATGATTTATGGATGGATGTGATATGATGCGATGGTCGTGATATGATGCAAATGAAATGGTTTTATGAGATGCTTAGAATCACAAATGTTCTTATCCTAAACGTAATAAATGATGATGTATGTGATGCAATGGTATGTTGATGCAAAATGATGTGTTGATGTGTAATGAGATGTGAACGTAAAAGTGGTGATATGATTTCACGATGTTATGCAAGTATGTATGCCTTAATGAATTAAATGTTTATATATCTATTGATTATGTGAAAAATGATTATGAAATGCTTCTATAGATGTTATGGGATGATTTATATGGTAGATGGTAATATGAAATGGTTATGAAATGCAAATGAATGTATATGCAATGATTGATATAATGGCATGAGGTGGAATGTAATGGGTGAAATGCAATGACATGGATGCACCTATTTATGAAGAATGTTTATGATAACCTGTTTATATGATGGTAAAAATGCAATGTGTATGTTTCCTATATGATATGTTTATGCAATGCACTAATGATTTGTGGATGCAAGATCGATGACGATGATGGTGATGATGATTAACTGTCATAATACCTTGTTAGTGCGGTTAGTAAGAAAAGAAGAAGTCATTTCAACAAGACCCACGATGATGCAAATGCAAATGATGATGATGATGATTACTTGCTGAGGAATTTGGATTTTCAAAGGGCCAAATTTCCTTATGTTTGATAACACACGTGGTACAATGCATCAAGGTATAGAAAAATAGGATGGTGTTGTACCCAGTGGGATGGACTTTGACTTGACAATCAGATAAGAGTATTCTTGTTCACACCTGACATATAGAAACCTTGCTAGGATGCACTTCAAAAGTTTCAGACACCTCATACCAAAACACGGAAAGGTAAACCTATCCATGCAATAGTCAACAAGTTTCCCTAGACCTCTTCCATACATACCTAACAAAGCAAGTATTTTCTAAGGTTATATTACAAGAACGTCCAACAAGCACAGTAGACAAAAGATAATGATTGTTGCCCCATTCCTATTTCTCTAAATCCTCTATTTTGGGATATCATCGAGACATCCTTGGAATAAGCGCAAATAAGATAAGTCAAAAGATAAAGACCAAGTAAACAAACAAGCTGATGCTCTTCAATATTGCTAACGGAAAGAGGATGTGTTTTCTAAGGATGATAACCGAAACTTATTGCCAAAAGATAATGCCCATTGTAGGAAGGATTCATCCTAGGACATGTTAGTGGATGGTGGCACGCCATTTCATTTATCCAAAGTGTTCTAAAGGATGCTTGATATCGGGCTAATTCAGATGATGAGTTACCAATATGAAGAGATAACCAGCTTGCTTACGTACCGACTTAGACTTAAGACTTCATATTTGGAGTTTTGGTTTTTAATCTGCTAGACTTGTTTCTAACTGTTTTACCAAAGTTTGATGATGACGATCAGTTTATTATGAGTGGTGTCTATTGAGGGTGCAAGCGAGATGAGACAGATGTATTTTTCAAATATTTGGATGTTTTTGGAGTTTTGCAATGTTTTAAGGCTATTTTTGGTATTTTTCAAGGTTTTACAAATGTTTTGATTTTTGATTTTTTGATGTTTTTGGGATTTTCTAAGATTTTGACCAAGAGACTAACCTACAGACCTATCTTAGGGGTCTCGAGGGCTGATCCATAGATTATCCTTGCCTATGTTATATATGCAGAGACCACGTAGTTCGACTGACGACTCGACCGATTTATAGATGATGATATACATGATGAGATGTCAATTTATTATGACGGACTCCTATAGGACTGACCTAAATGTCTTGGGGGATGATCAAAGATCAACCTTTCCTACGTTCAAGCTCAGAGATGACGTAATTTGACAAGACAACCCTATTTTTGACTTTTGATATGACTTCTTTTGGCCTGTTTTTGGATTTTTTGATATGTTTTGATGTTTTTGGATTTTCTAATTTTCTGATGTTTTTGGATTTTTTGATTTGAGGATTTTAAGATCATACAGGAATCCAATCTGATGAGAACATTCCCCCAGCGTGGTGCAATAGACTACTCAAATAAAGGCAAGACAAACTGACCTTGAGGATGGGCCAAGTAGTACTAGGAGGGATCGTGACACGAAAACAAGACCAAGCTATGGTGCGGATGCATGTGGATGAGTGATGGATGGAGACCTGAATGTGATGGATGATGGAAGCGAAATGGATGGATGATGTAGAACAATCTGTAAAGATCCTGGTGGATGGAAAGTGCTTATTTACACAAGGCGTCTTGCTAGGTTTTCACCGAGGTACTTGCCCAAAGTGCCACCAAAGTGGTTTTCACTAGAGGACGATTTTTTCTCTTTACTATTTTTGATCCTTTTTCTGATTTTTTTTTGTTACCAAGACCTGTTTGCCAGGTTTTCACTGAAGTAAATATTTTTTCAGGACTTTTTTTGATTTTTTTTATTTTTTGGTTCTATACCTTGAAAGATTTAGGCATAAATTTTTTTGAGATGAGAGCTATTCATGGGCTCTTGCAGAGATTCCCCTTTGAGTGTTGATAACTGATATTCCCCTTATTTGTAACTTGTTGTGATGATGAAAGGTCCTAACCAATTAGGTTTGAACTTTCCTTTGCTGCTTGGGTTTGGGACATTCTTCTGATTTTCTTTTAAGACCAGTTCTCTGACTTGGAATGTCCTGCTTCTGATTTTCTTATTATAACTCCTTTTGAGTCTATTCTGATAGACTTGCAAATGATTTAAAGCATCCATTTGTCTCTCATCTAGTAACTCCAGCTCATTTAGTCTTGATACTCGATATTCTTCATCAGTAATGAGGTTTTGCAGTGATATCCTGAGGGATGGGAGCTCGATCTCAATGGGGAGTATGACTTCTGATCCATAGACCAAGGAGAAGGGGGTGGCGCCGGTGGGTGTGTGAATGCTGGTTCGATAGGCCTAGAGGGTGGGATTAATCTGTAGATGCTAGTCATGACCTATGTCATTGACTATTTTCTTAAGGATTTTGAGGATGGTTTTGTTTGTGGCTTCTGCTTGGCCATTGCCCTAGGGATAGTATGGGGTGGATAAGCGATGTTGGATTTTGAATTTCTCGCACAAGTCACGAACCTCTTGGTTCTTGAATGGTGTCCCATTATCCAAGATAATGGCTTGTGGGACCCCATAACGACAGATGAGATAGTTCAGGATGAATTTTGAGATCTGCTTCCCAGTTATATACGTCATGGGTATGGCTTCCACCCACTTTTTGAAGTACTCAATTGCAGTTATGATGAATTTGTGGCCATTAGATGAGGTGGGTGTGATTTTCCCAATGAGATCGAGTCCCCACTGGGAAAAGGGCCATGGTGTGACGATGGGATGAAGCTCTTGAGCGGGTGCATGGATGAGGTCCCATGTTGCTGACATTGTAGACATATTTTAGCATGATCATGTGCTTCTCTTTCCATTGTGGGCTAATAATACCCCATCCTCAGCAGTTTCTTAGCGATGGTCATTCCATTCGAGTTTGAACCACAAATGTCGTGTTCTTCGGTTAGAGTGGTTGATGCCTCCTTAGCATTTAGGTAGCGTAGCAAGGTACCCTCTATGCTTCTATGGTATAAGGTTTCACCTAGGATGACAAATCTAGATGCCTTTTTGACAAAAGTTCATTTTAGGTTTGATGGAAGGTCAGCAGGTATGACTCCTATGTGAAGATATGTGTAGATGTCATGGTACCAAGGATCACTAGGACCAATGATTTCACACACAAATTCTGATTCTGGTACCTCGAATGCGGGAACGAGAAGCTGCTCAATCAAGAATTCATATTTTGGAACATTGTTGGGGATATTCAGCAAGGATCCTATTGTTGCCATGGCGTCTGCTGCTCTATTGTTAGTTCTAGGAATCTGCTCAAATGTTATTTCAATGAAAGATTCTTTGAGAGTCTCCACCAATTTCTTGTATGGAGTGAGTTTATCATCCTTGGTCTGATATTCATTATTGACTTGATTTATGATCAACTGAGAGTCTCCATACACTTTGAGAGCCATGATGCTCCATTGCACTGCTATTCTGAGACCTATAGTCAAAGCCTCATATTCTGTGATGTTGTTGGTGCAAGGAAATTCCAGTTTGTATGACCTTGGTATGCAGTTCCCTTGTGGGGTGATGAAGAAGACACCAGCTCCTGATCCATGCTGTGTATATGAGCCATCGAAGTATAGTTTCCAATGGTCAGCTACGTTGAGGTTAAAAATGGACTCATCTAGAAACTATGAAACAAGAGGATTCTCAGAATAAATAGGTGCTTCCGCCAGTTGGTCTGCAATAACTTGTCCCTTAATGGCTTTTCTCTCCACATAATTGATGTCATATTTTGATAATACCATTACCCATTTTTCCATTCTGCCTGTGAGAATTTCCTTTGATAAGAGATACTTGAGGGGGTTAATTTTAGCGATGAGCTTTATCTTGTGTGCCAACATGTAATGTCTAAATTTTTGTGATGAAAACACTACTGCAAGGCATGCTTTCTCGATGAATGAGTAGTTTAGCTCATGACCAACCATTGTCCTGCTGATATAGTAGATAGCCCTCTCTATTCCATTTTCATCATGCTGAGCCAAGAGAGCTCCAAGGGCTGCTGTTGTTGCTGATACATATAAGATCAATGGCTTTCTTGGGATGTGTGGTATTAAATTTGGTGGTGTCAGTAGATATTCCTTGATTTTGTTAAATGCTTCTTCACATTTTGTATCTCATTTTTACGCTACCCCCTTGTGGATTAGGTGAGAATATGGATTCTTCTTATCTGCCAGTTGTGTTATGAATTGTCAGATGGATTGTAGTCTACCTTGGAGACCTCGCAATTGTTTTAATTTTTTCGGTGCCTCCATCTCAAGGATTGCTTTTACTTTTTTCGGATCCACCTCAATACCCCTCATGGACACTATGTATCCTAGCAATTTACCTGATTGTACACCGAAGACACACTTCTTGGGATTTAGTCTAACTTTGTATTCCTCTAGTCTATCAAAGATAGCACTTAGGGTTGCTATGTGATCTTTTATTTTTCTTGATTGGGCTAGGATTTCATCGACATAGTCTTCAACTGTTTTATGAATCATGTCAT
>VDFB02086081.1:267412272-267431067 GCA_007258455.2 Sequoia sempervirens
AAAACAGTCCCTTATATGGGAATTTGACCACTAGGAGATAGATCAAATATGAGGTCATGTAGAATTGGGAGGTCTTCTTTATGGCCATAAGCTGATTATGCAAATTGTCACTTATCATTTTGGCCCAGTGGAAGCTAGCGGTACTACGGATGATCTCCTCCTCAAATTAGAACATCCATTCTTCAAAGAATGTTGAAGTAGAAAGGCCCATCACTCTACTCAGGAGAGTGACTAGATCATGATATTCTTCAAAGAAATAACTCCTGTATAACTTCTGAGGCACTTTGTTGGCACTACCCCTCTTATCCTTTAACCAATGTTGATTGATCATTCTTTTGCATCCCAGGGCATCTTGTTGCCAAACCTTATGAGTGAACTCCTTTTCTACCTCCCCCATCTTTTCAAGGTCATAATTCTGAATGTCTTGCCAATACCCTCCTCTCTTTGGAAATTATCTTCCTATTATTAGAGTGGTAGCACTCCCAACAGGCCATGACCAATTTTAGAGCAATTAGTGCAGGATGGAAGCCAGTTTCCTTTGCAAGGACACTTCCCTTTATCTTCTAGGCTTCCCATATGGTGGGGTTGACCATGACCCTTTGCTTGAATTCATCTATGTTAACATGCCCTAGGTCTGTAAATGAGACGGTGTCCCAGTTGGAAGTGAGCTTGGAGGTGTACTCCACCCCATGAAAATGGGACTTCATTTGTTCTTTTTCTTATTTTCCCCTTGGAATTCTTACAGGATTCTTTCCCTTATCAAATTTTCCTATGGGCTTCCTTGATGGTCCCTCAAGAAGTTCCATAAATCCTGCATGAAAAAGGTACAGTGACTGCTTTGACAACTTAACAGAGAAAATATTAGTTAAATAATTCAAATTCTCAGCTAGATCCATTTATGTACCCTTAGAAGATCATGGCATTCATCATTGTTAAACATTTGGAGCTTGTTCAGTTCATTTGCACAAATGTTGGTTCAGGGGTGTGGTTTTCCCCTAGGCATAAGTCATCAACAAGAAAGCTATTAAAGAACAACGCTCGGACTGCAGAATCTCATAAACAACCACCTACATTAGAATTTTCACATGGTATTTTTGGTGGGTAAATCTAAGTCTGAATCATTTGGCATGTATGGAATCCTTGGTGAAATTTCTCTCAGTTTTTTTTGTTTATCAAACTAATCCCCTTTGGTTAATGCGAGTGCGGGTGTCATGGGGTGAAAAGCAGTGAGTTCTTTACTAGCAAAAGAGTAGAAAAAGGAGGATGTCCTATCACATGTAGAATTTTGCATTGTGGAACCTACAAATATTCTAGATGTTATCAATTATGCCTTGGAGTCAATCTTTGATGTCGGTCCTAGGGAGTGCAAAGTCAAATAGTGGGCCACAGGGGTGTTCCCATTCATAAAGAATGGTAGTGACAAAATGATGTTCTACATGAATGCAAACACGTGATTTTGACATAGGCTAAGGGGTTTTCAATGCTAGGGAAGATCACAAGTGTTGGGCCTTAAGTTGCAGAGGATTTTATGGCATTGTTGGGATGAATTAGGGCTTGACCCTAAAATATTTCAAACTATCACAAAACCCTAACAGTAAAATTATTTTAACAAACTAAAACACATGGGAAAGGAAAAGCTATGTGGGATTATACCTTTAGATTGCACACTGAAAACTAAAGTGAATCTGGCTTCAATCTGATTTAGGGCCTTGCATGGGCGAGAACTCTATTTTCTCCTTCAAAATTCAAAAATGTAGGGTGAAAATGACAATTGGGGAGCCTCTATTTATACAAAAATTTCCATTAATGGAAAGCATTAATTACTAGTATGGCATGCCTTGGGTAGGTGAAGATTACATATTTTTTACCAATGTGGGCAATCAATCAAGACTTGGGGGGAAAAATGAGATGTGAAGTTCACCATGTGGTTGGGCACCATGGGTTGGTCACTACTTTGTGATGAAGCAACAACAAAAGTCTGTAGAAGGAAACTCACCTATGTGGGTTCGCCTAGTTTGATGGATGTAGGGGAAAAGAGAAGATGGAGATCTATAGACCAAGTTTCGTAGCTACCAAAGACTTAATGAATTTTGGATAGGTGACTTTGGTCAAGGGGAATTTGATGACTTTAATGCATGTGACCAATTTGAGCTCAGAAATAGGGGCACACAAAATGAGGCGAGGGAAAAAATAAAAGAAAGGGGGTCCCCGATCCAAAAGGGGCATGTGTGTTATAGGCACAACAAATGGAAACTCCACTACGAGAATGCTCCCAAGAATTCCAAGGGTAAGGACTCATCTGGAACTTAGAATCTCTGGTTTCACATACTAGAATCCAATTTCCTCAAATGAACTAAAGACTTAAAGGAGGAAAAAATATTTGTTTGAATCAAATCACAAAATATCTCAGAAGTGTGTGTAGTGAGTTCATTCCTCTCCATCAGAAACCATAGAGGACAATAATCAACCAACCAAGGAAAGCTACGTAGGTAATCTAACCCCAAAAGTAACCTGGACATTACTCCACTACCAGTCAGGCATCCATATCCCCGACAAAGTTCTCACTATGATCCCCACAATTATTGCTTTATTTCCAGTCGAGCATCCATAGCCCCGATAGAGTTGCTCACACACCCACATAGTTACCTATTTTTCAATATTTCTTTCTTTCTTTTCTTTCATATCTTCCTTTTGATATTCTTTTTCTCAATTACATAAGCACTGAAGCTCATAGTGGGTTCAAATGGTGATTGTAGTGGTCACTAGAGCAGATTTAATATTTTTCACTTTCCGCAGTGTCATGATGACCATCGTATAGTTGATTAAGAGTATTTTAAAAGTGTGTATTATGTGTAATTTGAGATAAACACAATAGGATTCAACTAAGGGTTCCATCCTAGGTCAAGTTCGAGTTCAAGCGAAGAAACCCACTTTATGGAAGTGGACAAAAATCCATGGTAACTGATGAAGACTTATCCAAGGAATGAAATGAGTGTGCAGCAAAGTAGGTCCTCTGTCAAGGTCAAGCACAACCATCCCATCAAGATTGGAAAACACCCTCAGAAAAATCAATGTCGGGAAAGCAAGAGTGAAGCAAAAAAAAAGAAAAATGAAAGGAAAGGACCTACCCTAACTATATACAACTATATACATCAGAAGAGCTTGGACAACTTAGGCAAGGAGATAATGCTTGAGGTACTGCCTATTAACAGGCAACAAGACATCCTCTCTAGTGATTGTCTTGAGGTGAAAGGTATTATCTCCTAAGATCTCAAAAATCTAAAAGGGGCCAAGCTAGAGCATATCAAATTTGTGATGTCCCCCTTTCTTTTCATGGGTCTTGTCCCAACATGGGACCAAATCTATGATCCTAAAGGCCTTAACTTTGTCTCTATGGTCAAACCATCTCTTCACTATGCCCTGATGTTTCATGAAATTTTCTACTGGTTGGGTATGGACTTCCTCCAAATACAGCAACTTCGCTATGTGATCCTCATTGCGTTCTCCCTCCTCATAGTAGGCATTGATGAATTGAAGTGTAGGGATCTTGAGGTGGACTAGGAAAATAGGCTCTAAACTATAAATGAGATAGAATGGGGAGTTTCCTAAAGTAGCTCTATGATGGGTGTGATTTTCCCATAGAGAAAAACGTAGCTTAGTATGCCAGTCTTTTGGGTTCTTGTCAAGCAGTTTTTGTATGATAGTTAGCAAGTTTTTGTTTGTGGACTCAACTAAACCATTCCCATGGTGATAATAATTAGAAGAAAAATTAAGGGAAATCCCATAATAAAATTCCCAACCAACAAACTTAAGGGAAGCAAATGCAGGATCATTATCACAAACCAAAGTAAACAGGAAACCAAAACAGTTTATAATAAATCTTTCCAGAAAATTAGTAACTACTTCAGTTGTACATTGCTTGCAAGTAATTGCTTCAGTCCATCTAGTACAATAATCAAAAGCAATCATAATATACCTATGGCCTACAGAGGATGGTGGGTTTATTGGACCAATAAAATTGAGACCCCACTAAGTGAAGGGTCTTACCCCAACAATCGGGTACAACAGGACAGAAGCGTACCTATCCCTGGTGCCAATAGTATGACATACGTGACAGGATCTGACATGGTTATGAGAATCTTTGAATAGGGTTGACCAGTAACACCTAGACTATAGGATCTTATGAGTTGTTGATCGACTAGACCCATGTCCCATTCTGAACTTATCATGAAACTCTTTCAACACTTGGGTTGCTTCTTCCTTTCCTCGGCATCTAAGATAAACTCCCTCATGGTTTTTCTTGTATAATATGGCTCCTTGTAGCATGTAGCTATTTCTTTTCAACCTTAAAGCACATTTGTGTACTCCTTGTAGTCATGAAGGACACTTGTTATTCTATAGATAGTACACAATGTTGTCATACCATTCATCAAGAGAAACATCCTCCAGCTAATATTACTGCACTGTGAACTTAGGTTTTGTTTTTGCCATCGTACAAGTGAGGTATTTCCCTCTGACCAACTTCATGGGCTGAATCTCCATGTCATATTCCTATAGTAGCATGACCCATTTTCCTCTCCTTTCCCCTGGTTCATTCTACATCAGTAGGGTCTTAACAGTTGGGTCTAGGATAATGGTGAACACTTTCTTCCTTAGGATGTAGTGTCTAAATTTCTTAATGCTATGAACCAACGTATACACTTTCTTTTCCAAATTGTGGTAACTTAATCTCATGTCCTTTAACATGGCACTCATAAAATCAATTGGGTGCTCATTCCCTTTTTCATCCTTCTGCGTTAACATGCTAGCACATGAGTGATATGAAGCAAAAGAATAGATGTAGAATGGATTCAAATAGTCTGGACTAACCAGCACTGGAGTGTTTGCAATAACTCTCTTAATTTCTTCAAAAGCCTATTTGGCTTCCTGTGTCTATTCTATTTTGGCATCTTCCTTGAGCATGGAATTTAATGGCTTAACTATCTCTACGAAGCCTATGATGAATTTCCTAATGAAGTTGATCTTCCCAAAGAAATAATTCATTTTTTTTTCACTACCTGGAGGTTCAATCTTAAATATGGCCTGTATACGCTCCAAATCTATGGAGATTCCCTTTTCAAAAATCATGTGTCCTAGTAGTTTCCCTTCAGTCACCCCAAAGATGCATTTCTTTGGGTTTAGTGAGATGCAAAACTTTCTGCATTTCTGAAAAACTTTGCACAAGTCAAAGATCTAGTCCCATCTTTTCTTCGAGAACATCGTGAGGCCATCCATGTATATGATGATGTACTTTCCAATGAGATCATTGAAGGCTATTTCCATGTCACACTGAAATGTCATACCTACGTTAATCAATCCGAACAACATCCTTCTATATGTAAGTGTTCCCCAGTTCATGGTAAATGTTGTCTTGTGCCTATCCTCATATTGTACCATCACCTAGTTATATCTAGAGTAGCCATCAAGAAATGACATTATTTGAGACCCATTTACAATTTGTAATGCCTCATCCAGTGAGGGGATTAGATAATTTTCCTTTTTAGAAGCTCTATTTAGATTCAAGAAATCCACGCATAATCTGATTTCCCAATTCTTTTTCCTGACTGGAACTAGATTTTCCACCCACATGGAGTGCCTGATAGGAAAGATGATTCGAGCAAACAACATATTCTGCACTTCCTTGAAGATAATAGGTTCCAACAGTGCATTAATCAGGTGTAGAAGTTTCTAGAAGGGTCTCACATCTAGCTTAAGGAGAATAGTATGAGTAATAATTGAATTATCATAGATTTTAAGGTTCTGATACCCCCAAGCAATCACATCATGATAAGTGTGCAAGGCATTCACAATTCTTTTTCTTTCCTCTAGGGTGCACACTTTTCCAATAAAAAACATTTTTTACATCATCTACAGTACCCATGTTATGAGCATCACATTGATTATATGTTGACTATTTCTTAGTCTACTGATATTGATCCCTGATCTAATCCAAATCAAAAATCCTCTCTAGCTAGACCATGCCTCATGGTATTGTGTTGATTTTTAAATTGATTACTCCTTCAATATCAATTTCAGCCTCTCTCGGTTCCACTTCATCAATGATTTGGGAAGCAAATACATCTGATCTAGTGATGAAGTTGAGGATATGCTTATCACCATTAAACACTTGGAAGTGAGTGACATTGTTAGGCACTAATGGAGTAGAAGTGATCTCTACCATGAATTTCTTTAGACCAATCAATGATAAGGGCTGAAGGGTAGTAGCTTCCTAGGCCAAGGCACCAAATGTTTTATTTTTGCTATGAGGAATGAGCTGAATATTGAATGCATCTAGCCCTTCTATGAGATCCCACACCCTATGCCTATAGTTTGCTAACCTTCTATCATGACAGGAGTATAATTTACTGACTTGCTCGACTACTAATTCTGAGTCCCCAAAAACTTGCAACATTTTGACTTTCTTTCTCAATGCCATTAGTAATCCATGAACTAATGCTTTGTATTTTGCTACATTATTTGTGCGATAGAATTGTAATCTATAGGCAGTAAAATACGTCTTACTCGTAGGAATAATGAGCTCAAAGCCTGCTCCCACTCCTTGCTTGGATTTGGATCCATCAAAACGTAGTGTCCAAAATTTGGAGGGACTCTTTCCCTTGGAATCAATGAAGCAAACATCCTCTCTTGGTTGCACTTCTACTTTTGTACCTCTAAGGGGATGCTTGCACTTGGGCTGGCCTTGATCTTGTTGTTCTACCATATTATCTTCTAGATCAATCTATCCTTTGACGTACTCTACTGCCGTTTGACATAGGTAGCATTCAAATTCTGAATGAACTGCATTGTGTACCCTACACTAGCTTGGCAGTAATAACTCTTCAAAATCCATCCTAGCTCCTAGACAGAGCTAATCTTGCACATGTTCTAGTATAAACTCTTGGAAACCATCAAGCAACCCATGGAAACCACCCTCATGTGATTCTTCATCCTATGATTCAATCAACACTTCTATGTTGTTATGAAGAAAAGCTAAATTAGTGGGGACTTCACATAACACAAGGACCTCTTTTGTTTCCTCTTCTTCTTCTTCTTGATCCTGGTAAGCAACAAGGAAGTAGTTTCCCAACGCTGTTTTTGCAAATAACACCTCATTCATGTTATTGTACTCAATAATCATGAACTTCATATGGGTTTCTTGATCAATATGTATTTGATTAGGAAATCCATTCCATGGTAGCCATAAGTGAGAGTAATCAATGGCAGCATAACCATTCAAAGCTCAGGTGAACTCTCTTCCCAATATGATGACATAGGCATATGGGATGTTAACAACTTAGATGTCGATGACTTGTTGTACCCTTGGGTGAAACTTGCATAGGGATTATGTTCAAATCCCCCACTATATTCACCTCAGTCTTATCAAGATGATTCACCTTTCATTTGGATGGGGTCAAAGTTATTCCTAGTGCCTGGCATACTGCAAGTGGCATGACATTAGTTGAGGCTCCTGAATCTAACAAGAAATTATGGAGGTTTTTCCCAAATATAAGAATTGTTAACAAGAAGGGAGGAGTCTCCAATCTTCCTTGAAACAATCCCACAAAGACATCAACTTGGGCTACTTGATTCTTATCCTTGTCATTTTTCTTTTCTCTTATTTGTACCTGACCTTGCTCTTTGGTTGGTGGTTTTCCCAATAGCTAACTTGTACTAGTTTGCTAGTTTGGGGGTTGATCAGACTTCTTTCCTATAATTTCCCTAATCACTGGCTCATTATTAGATGTGTCAAAAGAAACTCTCTTTCCAAGTATCTCTTGGGTTGGTTTTGATGAGATAGTCCCATTTAATGACCTAAAGAAGGCATTATTTCTGATAGTGGGCACCCTTAACAACTCAAAGGCTGATAGACTCACTTTGACTTTCTTTAGTTCATCTACTACATATTCCCCCATTTGTTTGACCTCTACCTCAAAGAAAGGGCATTGGGTAACATTGGTGGATTGGATTTGAGTTGGGTTTAGCTTCCTATTTCTACTAAAGTATTGGGTAGGCACTTTGGGATAGGTCAGATTATTACTATCCTTAGGATTAGGTGGGGTACTAAAATTATTAGGAGGGGTAGATGTTGTGAAAGGACCACCAACTTTTCTATTCCTTAAGTTGTAAGGATTTTCTCTCTAGTGGAACATATGGACTTCATCCTCATGTGGCTCTTCTTCATCAACTAGACCAATATCTACTGAATCAAAGAGCTATGATAGGGATCTCTCATTACTTACTTCTTATGCTTCTCCTTCCTTGGTTGCAGCCTCCTTCTCGGGCGAGTTTCTTTCACTTTTTGGGAAAGGGGCTTGGTTGATGATTAACACTAAGGAATCATATGACTTTGATGGAAAAATATCTCTATAGCCTGAGCCATCAATGGCATTTTAGACATCTACTTGAAAATTTTCTGCAACTGTTTGGAACTCTGGGCAATCCAACTAAGAATTCCTATTGGTTTTGTTAATTCGACACCATTTGGATAGGGCCGTGTCAGCAAAGTAAACTCTGCTTGTGGACTTGTCATCACTACCTAGTTGTTCAAGAGATGTGGGAATGCCTCTATTGTTTGGCTTAGTGTTCCAAGTTATATTTTTCCTTTGTGATGGTCTTCTTTCAAATTTTTGCCCTAAATTCTGACCTCTTTCATAATTTTGGCCCAAGGATGTACCAACATCATGATTGTCTCAATTTTTGTTGGCTTGAATGCTCCTCTGCGAAGCTTGCAACTCATTTTTTTGATTCCTCAGATGATTCATCTTAGTGGATATCTTCTTCACTAGTTTAGTCAACTCATCAATTTGATCTGTATCTGCATTTCCTTGAGGAACTGAATTCTAAAGGAAAATAGGTTGTGCCATAGGTTGGTTCTACTAGACAGCTAGGAATTTGGAATTCTACAAGTATGAAGGCACATGGGATTTTTGAATACATGCCTACTATTATGGAGCTTGCAAGTAGTGTGACACTAAGGGATCTTGATTCAATGACTGCCATGGGTTTGGCACAATCAACAGTTGTGGTACTTGGTTCAGCAATGTCGTTTGATGAGCCAAGACATGGGTGAGCCCTTGGATTTGAGTTGGGTTGGAAGCCAGCCCCAATGAGGGTAGCAGACCTGTGATGTGTTGTCCTAAATCTTTGCTTGCTTTCACCACTTTTGCATATGCATCCACCAATCTTGCAAGTGGTTGATGCATCCTTTTGACCAATGTCGACATGATATTATCCAAGGCAACATATATACCAGCCTAGTTCATGCATTGTCAACTACGTAGGGAGGTTGCAACTTCATGTAAGCCTTTTGAAATTGGTCATTGAATGAGTTTATAGGCTCATTAACTTCTCTCCTTACCGACATAAATTGTTGATATAACTCTATAGGACTGATAAGAACCTTGAACTTCTACAAGAAATTATTCTTCATGAGGTCCCAAGAGGTAATGGAGCCTGTAGGTAAATTGATATACCAATAAAAATGCTTCATCCCCTAATGAGTAAGAGAAGAGTCTACAAGCCACATCTTCATGTTCGATCTGCATATACTTCAATGTTTTTTGGAAGATCTTGATGTGTTGTTCTACTTTTCTTTGTCGATCACATGGATGAAACTTGGTGCAGAAGCCTTCCAGATTCTTTGGCATGTCATGGTAGTCATTGGAGGACAAGGGTGATGGGTTATTACCCAACCAATCCATTGTGGGAAGTGGAGGTTGCACCAAATGTGCTATAGTAGCTTGGGGTTGAAGTGGGACAATAACTGGGGCAACGCCCTGTGAATGAGGAGTGGAGATTAGGGCAACACCTTGGATGTGGTAAATGAGTGGTGAAAATACTGTTTGAAGTGAAGGAGAAGGTAGAGATGGATAGATGGAAGGAGATGTAGGATATGGATATCGACTGAGATGGGCTGAAGCTAATACTTCCCCTTTATTGGATCTCCTAGCCTTAGTATGGGGCTTTAGCTTTAGGAATTTCCCCCTTGTTTGGCATTGATCTTATTATCCTATGAGATCTTTGGGAGGAAGATGACCCAAACTGATCTAGCTTAGTTTGGCCCTCCTTCTAGTGCATGTTCTATTAATGGGTGTTTTTTCACTTCTCAACATAGACAATGCACAAGTGAAATTTCTCTCTTGAAAGGTAATTTCTACAACTAAGTTTTAGAAATCAGCACAAGGTCTCTCGAGTGTGAGCTCATGAAAATGATTGGAATATTTCAATGGTTGATGTGGTTTGTTGGTCATCACAAAGGGGCCTTTATGGCTCCCTAAGCTTGGGGAATTAGGTTTGCAAATGGATTTTTGTGAATTCTGGAAATGAATGAGCAGTTGTTATAAGTTCAAAACAACAAGCTAAAACTCATTCTTGCTCATATAATTTGGCTTTATAATGATGCTAGAACTTTTTTTTCAATTTAGATTTTAAAGAAATAGAAAAAGGAAAAAATGGTTAGAATTTTCCAAGACCTATGACTAATGGTGAACAGTAACAATGGAGGATGCTATTGTGGATAGACTTCCCAAAACTGAGTTCCACTTAACCAGGGACAACCCACTGTCTCATGAAACTAGTACAATCTTCAAAGGGTCATTTCAGATTTTTAGATTGTTCATTCAACATTAAAGCATGAATAACAATTGATATTATATTTAGCAATATAAATGAGCTCAGACTAAATTTACATAGCAGTTTCTCCTAAATAAACAACAAAATGTATGAGCTAGGAAGACATCAAACACCATAGCATACTTCACCATTAAAGCACAACATCAAATAATAACTAGAAATAACATAAAAAATGGAATAGAAAAGCTAAAATCTACCACTTGGACATAGAATCATGCACACGTGGAGAAGAATACACAAGAAACCATCAAAATAATCTTTTTCTAATATATTAATGCAACATTCTTTTACACAACTCATCTCTCTCTTAAAATGAGAGGATGCCCCCTATTTGTAGTTTTCAAAAAGTGAAATGAATGGACAAGATTCATTTACAATGAGTGATCAAGATTCAATTTCACTTAGGGTTTCACCTACCCCCAATATATTACAATATAAAATAGACTATTTTGTCTTCTTCTCTATTTCATCCTCTAGTCTATTTTTTCTTGTAGTTTTTTTGTCTTTTAGCTGTCTTTTCAGCCTTTATAACTACTTCAACAAGTATTCATCATTGATGATAGGCTTCCTAGCCTCCTACATTGTTGTGTACTCAACGAACATGCCAATCATGGCTATGAGTTTCTTCTCCTCAGATAGATCAGATTTGAGGATTTGAAAGGCTATCTTCTTGAATCTATCAATGATGTGATCCTAGTTCTTAGTGCACTTTGGCGTAGCCTTTATAACCTATTCTAACTGAGTGAAATCCCTTGTAGGAAAATCCATGAAATCTAATGATAGTATGTCTCTAGCCCCTTGTTCCATCTTTTTATGAAATAATGTCTTGATTTTCTCCAGATCTAGTTCCAAAGCAGACATTTCATAGGTCGTCATCATCTTAAGATAATTTCCACTGTCTGTTTGATGTTGCATGACCCATTCATGATCAAGCTACAATTCATGCAAGAAATTCTCCAGAATTTATTTCCTATAATCAAGGTTCATTTGCCACATTTCAACTAGCCAATGATCCTCATTTGGCAGCTCTAGCTCTTTTTCCCAAGTTTCCTTGAAAAGCTTGAGGATGCTCTCTAGCTTAGGACAACTAATCCTATACAGCTCAAAGAACTCCTTGTACGTATTTATCATGTCCTCCACTTATTTCTACAAACCCCCAAATTTATTGTGCACTCTAGCTACATGGTGGATGCCCATATCACCATTATACACCACTCTATTGAACCAATCCACAGTGGATTTGGTCCAATTCTTCATTTTCTCCATTTTATTTAGCTCCTCCTTGTAGATGAGGTCAGGCACAAATGATTCTTCCAAAGTTTCTTCCTCTATAGAATTCCATTGTTGAATGTAAGCAATGAGGTCTGCCACTTGCGCATTCAACTCTTCTTTAGTGAACTAGTCCTTATTCATTTGTTCTATAATGGTGCACACTAATCCTTAAAGATCATCCATCTTCTATTCATGGGTTGTCAAGCCCAGATTGATCATAGATATTTGGTAGTCTTTCCCCTAAATGGCTCTCACCTCTTTACTAGCTATTGGGGAGACAATTTGTAGCATTCGAGACCCAAAAGCGTCAACCATGATGTGGGATTAGATTTTAGGTTGCTTCTCCTTTCGGGTCCTTATCTATGCTATGGCTAGTATTTCCTCTAGTCAGGCCTTAGGTTTAGCAACCACTGGAGCCTTCTTCTTTAACTTTTGTTCCAACCACACCAGGAACCTCTGTTTGACCCTTTGGTGGTTCATGATCACCTTCCTCTTCTTTTTCTTTCTATGGTTAATTCACTAGGAGCCTCTTCATCATTCTTTTTCCTCATCTAGTGTAGTCCTTCTTGTATCAGGCTCGATGGAAGCTACATTTTCTTCAATGATATTTTCCTCTTGCAACACCCTCTCTTTATCTTCTTCCCATTTGATTTCAATGTTTCGCTTATGCTCAGTGCTCTTTTATTTTATCTCCTCTTCTTCTTTATCCTTTTCTTCGTCCCTTCCTAGAGGCACTTCTTCCTACATCAGGCCCTCATCTTGGCCAGTCCATAGAGGTTCCTCAATTATTTCTACATCCAGATCTGTGTCTATCTTCCCTTCTTCAGACCAGTGCTCCTCTAGGAATGTCTCTTCTTTTGGCTCTTGATCTATTGTCTCCACTACATAGTGCTCATCAAGACCCTCAGCATCTCCTTTAGAAGTTTATGGCCCTTCCTCATCAGAGGCCACCTACCAAGATAATACTTAATCTTCCCTCTGGATGTTCAAACTAATTATCTTTATCAAAATCCTCGAGCTCATCAACTATATCTTATGTAGCCTCTTTGTGTTTCTCTACACTAAGTCTTTCCATTTTTGTTGATATCTGCATTGTCGCCTTCATTTTTTATGGCTCGGTAGGTGGCGGAGGAAAGGGTAAGACAACAGTAAGCTAGGAAATTAGTACCTAGACCTAGGGGTCAAGGATTACCCTAGAGAGCTCAATAGGCACATTTTAAATATATGCTACAAAAGCTTATGACAAAATGGGTGGTGTCATAGATGTAGACAACATGGATGGTGGTAAAGGGGAAAAAGTAGGTAGTGGAGGAGGTAGCGAGGAAGATGACAATGGTGAAGTGGTCAAAGAAGAAGAGTCTAATACCATTAATAGAGCAGTTGGTGAGGCAAAGTTGAGGTGGATTGATATGTCCATGGTAGGCAGAAGATGGAGGGGTGGTGACGACAACAGCAACAGCAGGAGCGGAAGTGGTAGGTGGTGAGTGAGGCTGCTCAATTTCTTCTTCCTCTTCATGTTGTGGTTCTTCCCCCTTAATGGTTGGAATTTCAAGTACAAATGTCCCCATTTTGTTTTCCCTTTTGGATGGTTGGCCTTCTGTAGCCTTCATGGAATACACACTTTTTTTGGGCTTACACTCAGGTGCATCCTTCCTCTTCTTAGATCTAGTAATGGGTGGGGACTTGGGAGCTCTACTTGATGAACCAGTGGCTGCACTTCTATCTATTTCACTTTCACTTTCATCTTCTATTTCCCCATATGTAAGCTCCACACCTTGCTCCTTTAGCTGGGCTATTTGTGCATCCACCCATTTCCTAGTTTTTTGTTTGATGGGTCAGGTGAGAATGTCAACGTCGGTGAGTTATTCCTCATTCCAATCAATGATCAGCAGGGGCTTATTAGCCAAGGTAATATATCTTTCATATAAAAAAAATTCATCTTCGATGATTTGATCAAGCGCTGGAAATAGATTGACGCACTTCATGAATTGATCGGTCAATCCTTGTGTAGTGCCACATCCAAACCTCTTTGTCATCTACACAATTTTCCTAGAAGTCTTCGATGTGTGGTCAGTGGGAATATTGTCTTCCAAATTGTTTCCTCATCTTTCCATGAGGATCCACTCTTCCCCTATCAGTATGTAATTCAAAGTAATACTCTTCCAATTCCTTTTCTGAGTATTCAACAAACTAGGTAGTGGAGAAAAAGTACATTCCTTGCTTGAAAGTAAGGGTATGTGGAACCCCAGCTCGGTGTTTTTCACTCAGTAGGGTATGGATAGTTTGCAGCTGCTGAGTAGCCTCTAAGATGATATGGTCATTTGGGTAGCGCAGTAACTAGTAGGGCTTTCCCGAGAACCCCTCTACCGTGATGTAGGTGAATTTCAGGAATTGAATAAATAGATAGCAAAAACCTTTTATAAAAGCTTTGGTGTTGTGTGTTACTCTTCTTTTGAAATCTCCTCCCAAGAGTCTAATTATATGCCTGATGAAGGCATCATTTACCCTTTTGTATTACCTCTTGAATTTGTTGTACTTTAATTTAGGATTATAGTCATATACTTTGAGTTCTCCTTTCTTGGTTCCCAATTTCCCTACACAAAATAGTTCCTTATATGGGAATTTTACCACTAGGAGATAAACCAAATATGAGATCATGTAGAATTGGAAGGCCTTCTTTATGGTCATAAGCTAATTATGCAATTTGTCACTTATCATTTTGGCTCAGTGGAAGCTAGCAGTACCGTAGAGGATCTCCTCCATAGTAGAACATCCATTATTCAAAGAATGTTGCAGTAGAAAGGCCCATTACTCTACTCAGGAGAGTGACTAGATCATGATATTCTTCAAAGGAATAACTCTTGTATAACTTCTGAGGCACTTTTTTGGCACTGCCCCTCTTATCCTTTAACAAATGTTGATTGATCATTCTTTTGCATCCTAGGGGATCTTGTTGCCAAACCTTCCAAGCGAACTCATTTTCTACCTCCTTTTCAAAGGTCAAAATTCCAAATATCTTTCCAATAGATTTAGTAAATAAATTTTCTAATACCCTCCCATCTTTAGCAATTATCTTCCTATTATTAGAGTGGTAGCACTCCCGACAGGCCATGACCAATTTTGGAGCAATTAGTGTAGGAGGGAAGCCAAATGCCTTTGCAAGGCCACTTCCCTTTATCTTCCAGAAATCCTCTATGGTGGGATTGACCATGACCCTTTGCTTGAATTCATCTATATTAACATGCCCTAGGTTCTTATCTGAGATAGTGTCCCAGTTGGACGCAAGATTGGAGGTGCACTCCACCCTATGAAACCGATACTTCATTTGTTGTTTTTCTTCTTTTCCCCTCAGAGTTTTTGTAGGATTCTTTACCTTATCAACTTTTCCAATGGGCTTCCCTAATGGTCCCTTAGTAGGTTCCATAAATCCTCCACACAAAACATGTAATGAGTGCTTTTACAACTTAATAGAGAAAATGTTAGTTAAATCTTTCAAATTCTCAGCTAGATCAATTTATGTACCCTTAGAAGATCATGACATTCATCATTGTTATCAAATCCTTCGCTCCATCTGACAGTCACGCATGCTCCGCATTTTGAAGCATCCTAGTGATATGCATTGTGAATGCATCATTGGCTCTTCGGTAATCCCAGTGTCCTAGGTGTAATTTTGGATATATCTCATAGACTATATCTTGTCCAAATGTCCCCTGTGGATTCAAACCCCTGTATGGGTAGAATCTAGCTAACACATACACCACATAAGAAGACATGGTGAACTTCTTTGTTTCTAGGACATCCCTTAGTTGTTTATCAATCATAGTACTAATAAGTCCTGCCCAATGGTAATTGGTTCCTTGTTCAATCTTGTTGATCACATGGACCATCCAGCTATCCAACACTCCAGCACTTTTCAAACCTGCCACTCTGCTCAAGAATGTGATTGCATCATAAATATCTGATCTAAATCTAACCATGTGCAACTGCTTGGGAAATTTGGAGTAGTGTGACTTTAGCTTTTCCAACCAGGAATTAATCATCTACTGAGCTTTGGTTGGCTCATTCTCATAATATGTTCGGGCCAAATCCATGTTCAGAGCGCACACAAAAGGAAAATCTGGCATGTCAAAGGCTTGGGCAATACAAACAGGATTGAAATTCACCAAGACCCTTCCCTCAGTGCTGACCACCCTTTGTGTGTCGAAGTCATACTACCGAGCACACTCAAGTATTAACTCGTAGCATTGGATTGCAGGAGGAAACCCTGCCACATGCACTAATCCAAACTTCATCATTCCCTGTCTCAGGACCGACAGATCCTTCTGAGCTGTTCTCACTTTAAACTCCTCATATCACCATGCTCCAACATTCGTGTCTGAGACCTCAGACCACACCAAAGATATCTTGCTTTTAGGGAGTTGACTCTTAGTGTCCAATCTTAATCTTTCTGCATCTGAAATAGAGGACCCCTCCGTGTCACCTTTAGATTTTCCTGCTGCAACCTTGCTTGATTCAGCCTGCATTCACAAAAGAATGTCATGAGTATCCAATTATGATATGTATTCCAATCCAAAGGTTAGCATAAGATCATATAAGGCCATTAAGAACTATCACAAATCACCAATCTTTGGAAATCCGGAAAAACAAAGCAATCTGGGAAAACAAGGTAAGCCAGGAAAATCCAGTCGGGGCAGAATTTCAGAGAAATTTGACCCAAACGGATTCCTATTGTTAGGACACCATTTGCCAAATAAATCGTTAGTATAGACAAATATTATGAGGTTATCATGATATTCATCCATTAGCAACAAGAAATCAACATTTAGCATTTACTCCATTAATCCTATCCTCGAGAAATCGAAAGAATTAAAACCAGACAGGAAAACCGGAAAAGTCCGGACAGGAAGGATTTTCGCGGATAGTTCAAATATTTTGGAATTCGCTATACCCCACGGAATTGGCCGAAATCGGGAAAATCCAGGTGCACAAAAATTCCGCGGACACCTCAGAAACCCGACGGATGACAACACGCGAACTAGCGACTGAATGCTCATGCAAACTTCTCTTCCTGGATTCTAATGGTCGCAGAATCGACGCTAACCAACAAAATTTAGAATGCACTTGAACTTGAATTTCAAAAGACCTCGAATGACTAAACTTCATGGAAAAATGACGATGCCCTAATTTCGAAGAATAAACCTCCCGCCATGAAAACCAAGGTAAACTCAAGGTTTGGAACACTATCCCTAAGGATGAATCAAAGCACTCTGAGTCTCCACAAGGCAAGGAACTGGTTTAATATAGGCGCAAGATAGACAAATCGTAACAAATTCCATAATCTGGGCCGAGCACCGAAAAAACCCTAACCTCACACAATACAGCAAATTACGCACTTAGAGGGCAGGAATCTGACCCAAAACATCCTCCAAACGAATGCACCCGTCATCTAATGGATAAATACAAGCGCACATGGCATGGGTGATGAGGTTTTACGAAAAGATGGGTCAAACCATAATTTGATAAATACAAAATTATAACCAAGCATAGGCCGACCAACAATCAATCATAGAACAGTTCAATCATCATGCAAATAGATGAAAAGGCCAATGATAACCTACCATGGATTAGTCTAGACAAAACTCAAACTCGAAGAGGCGACTACAAAATGAATGCGCCCAAGCAATGAAAACCTTGACACCAGCGCTCCACCAATTCCCACGCAAGTAGTCAATGATTAAAGCTCGAACAGGGAAGCACTCAGATGCCAATGCAGAAAATGAGTGAATAATGAAATCCAAATGACGTCTAAAAGCCTTTAATCCCTCCATATTCGCGTTTGAGCAAAGGTACCCCGAGCATTAATGAGAGACAAGACATGTCTGAAAAATCCAGAAACCCGAGCCCAGGACAAAATTTCAGAGAAAACCAAGACACGCGGAAAATCCGGATGAACACGAATTCCGCGGAAATGGCAGAAACCAGGATTTTAACGAAGCTCGGGATTTTGGCGCAGTCTAGGAAAATCTGCCAGAACCAGAAAATCCCGGAGTCAAGCAGAAACCCAGATTCGGAAAATTCCTCAGTGAACAGACAATGAACCAGAGCCTGGGAAAATCCGCCGGAGTTGAAAAATCCCGGATTCAGGTCAAAACTTGGATTTTCACTAAAGCCCAATTTTAACCAATTCAATCCCCAAGGCGAGACCAAAACCAGTAAGACCAACATCTCAAAACCTTAAAAAGACAAATCTCATAAAACCAAAGGTCAAAAGACATCATGAAAAGAGGGTCCCTACTCCAAGTGGGGCGTGTGTGCAAAACTGCACAACAGGTGGGTGCCATTGGTTGGTTGCTACTTCATAGCAAAGTGACAATGATAGTCCATAGAAGGAAACTCACGTATGCGGGTCCGCCTAGTCTAATGGATGCAGGGGAAAAGAGAAGATGGAGACCCTTAGGCCGAGTTTTGCAACTGCCAAAGACTTAGTGAGTTTTGGATAGGTGACTCTAGTCAAGGGGAATTTTATGACTTTAATGTATGTGACTAATTTGAGCTCAAAAATAGGGGCACACAAAACAAGGTGAGAGAAAAAAAGAAAGAAAGGGGGTCCCCAGTTTGAATGAGGCATGTGTGCTAGAGGCATAACATCTTCCTTAGATATTCTACTAAAAAAAAGCTTATAGATAGAGAGGAAGGTAGAGAGATGGAGAGGAGAGATATATGTAGAAAGGTAGGTAGAGTGGTAGGGATTTTTAGAGAGAGAGGTTACTAGAGAGATGGAGAGGGGATATAAAGAGAAGTAGAGAAGGAAGGAGAGATGGAGAGAGATAGAGGTGAGATAGAGAGAGAGGG
>VDFB02086081.1:267431167-267632630 GCA_007258455.2 Sequoia sempervirens
TGGAGGTGGTGGTGGATTTGGAATGGTGTTTGTGAAGGTGGTGTTGATGTTTTGCGTGATGGATGGTGTTGTTGATATGGTTGATCCTTGGGGGACCATGCTTTGGGATGTCAAGGGGGTGTTTGATGAGGTTGCAATCACTTGTGCATTCATCATTTTTTGTTGCAATATCAACGACAAATTTTGAGTGTTTGGTGTAATGCTTTGATTGATGGTTGGGATATAGGTTTGATTGATACTTGTAGAGGAAGCCCTCAAACCAAGGAGTGGTGTGTGATGATAATGGCAATGTAGGAGAGGTGGAAATGTAAGGCGTGGAGTTGTTGTGAAAAATTTTGTGGTAACACACACCCCTCTAGTCCTAACATATCTCCCCATCCTGCTTAATTTCCAGGAGAAGAGGTGTTTGAGGTGTTGCATGAAAAATGATGATGATGGATCATGATGGAAGGTGAGAGGAACATTTTTGTGTAATGGGTTTTGGAGTATGCTTTGTTCCAAGATGGTGTTTGCATCCAAATTTTGATTATTAACAAGGGGGTTTGTTTGAATTGCATTGAGAAATGCACTTCCCTTATTAACATTGGGTTGGGTTGGAGCAAACGATGTTGTGGTTTGCAGAATGTTTTGCATGACATTTTGAGATGGGGGTGTAAATGAGATGGGGATGGTGGATGAAATTGGTGGGAATGATGTCTCCCCTATGGTACTCACATCAAAATCTGAAGGTAACTTAGCCCCTTGCTTCGCTAGCTTAAGCATGTACAACGAAGGGTTAAGTCTCATCATGATGTTGATGATTCTATGGTTATCCAAATTTTGGAGCATTTCAGTCATTTCCTCGTGAGACATTCCAAAAGTAAGGTCCTCTTCTTGTTTTCTTCTTGTGGATTTTGCGATGATGAGAGGGTCAACGAATTACTTGATTCGGCGAGATTCATTTCTGCGTTTGTTTGGCTAAGATCGCTTGAAGCGGGTGTTTCTTTATTGGCTTCCATACTCTTCTTGTATTGAGATCTAGTTAGAACCATAAAACAAGGATCAATCTTTGAGAATATGGGAGATGAATCTCTTGATTCCTTGGATCGATCGTTATTTTATGCTCCAAAGTAGAAAGTTTTAGGATGACTTGAGGATCAAAGATGATGATATGATGATGATGTTAGGGATGGATGATACGGATGTTTTGGCTTTTGATAAATCATAAATGAGATAGTAGGCTTTTAGGACATGCAGATTTTGATTTTGATTTGTTTATTTTATTTTATTTTTTTGAGATTTTGTCCTTGATTTTGATTTTGATTTTGATTTTGATTTTGAACAAAAAGACCCTAAGATGTTGGATGATGATCTAAGGGATAGCTTTTTTCAAAGGATGATAATTTGAATATGTGTGAGGAGAAGGATGCATCTACCCACACCTATTCAAACAAGATGATTGTTTCACTAAGCATATGAAGAAGGATTCATCTACATATACTAAGCTAGACAAGATGATTTTGATAGCTTTGACTAAGTATATGCAAAAGGATGCATCTACACTTGCCTAGCCAAAGGTGTCTTTGATAATGTTTTTCAAGGATTTAGTCTCAATGATTTTGATGATTTTTATTTTGCCACAAAGCCTAGTATTAAGGATGATTTCAAGATTTTCCCAAAAGGTGATGATGAGATGATGTTGTTTTGATGTTTTGGAGGAGGGTGAAAAATATTTTGATATGTTTTGATCCTAAGGTGAACCTAAAAGGTACACTTTGTTTGCCTAGACCTAGGTATTGAAGAGCATGCAAATGCTTCCTAAAGACCTTTGTAACCAAGAAATAATTTCATTTGAACATTAATTTTCGGATTTCCAACCAACAATTTTTTTGCTTTTGGGATTGTGAGTCTTCAACACATATGAAGGTTCATTTTTCTTAGCTTTGCTTAATGTATTTATTTTACCAAAAACACTTTCTTCAATTAGGTTTTCAAACTAAGATGTCCAATGTCTTAATTTCTTCAAACCCCACAAGATATGTTATGTAGAAATTCAATGAACTTAAGGCAAGGGATTTCCTATTGTTTACTTAAGGAGACAAATCGAGATATAATCCAATGTTTAGAAACCTCTAAGGACGTGAATCCCAAGGGCAAGCAATAACATATGGATCAAGTCAATTGTATTTGTCTTCGAAAGGGTTTGAAATTTAGGATGAGGTTCAAGTGTTTGTTTCCATGATGTTTTCGATCAAGCAATGCATTTTGTAACCCAAGAATAAGTACAATCCTATGGATGTGTAAGACAATATTTGTTGGATTCCCACTTGGACAAGTCCAGTTACGCTTATCTCTAGTGAATGGTTAGATGCTTGACCCCACTGGCTCCCCTCCACAACACTCACTTATACAGGGCAGCCAAGCATCAACACCCATGAAAATCCCATGGCATGTTTTCCATTTCTACTAGAAGACCGTAAAAGTGTGGGGTGGCTTGAGAATGACCATTCTTGCACCAAAAAATAGATAAAAGGATTTTGGAAAATTCTAGCACATGGGTTTTCGTAAGGACTTTCCGTTCATGGAGATTGACCCATATGGCAAGAGTCCCCTTTTGGATCCATCTTGTTGGAATCAACCACGTGATATTGGTGTTTCTTCCAATATCCACATTTATATACCGGTTGGAAATACTCTTGGCTTTAGAGTGTTACCGGTTGAGTCGTTCCCTTGGGTGAGTACTTTTTCCCCAAGGCAGGCCCTCTAGGATAAACAAAAGCGAATGAAGAACAATATTCATAACTTGATCAATCCTTGTTGGCAACAAGGAAAGATAATATACGCAACAATGCCCCCACTCACACTCACACAAAGTGTTCAATTTTAAGCCCAAATCGAAGTGTGGAGGTGATTGCTTTGTCTCACCCTAAAGTCGTGAAAAAGGCCTTTTTATTATCAAGATCACTATAAAGCATGAGAGAAGCACATACGTCCTTTTTCAATGGCTTTAGTTTAAGTAAGCTCTCACGAAAAACAAAACTACACTTGTTCTTTTTAGATCCACAAAGAAAAATGTGAGTTCATTTTAGAGCACAAAATCACAAGTGAAAGACATTTGTTCAATTGTTAACCAAAAACAAACTTTAGTATGTTGTTGATCCTAAAATTCATTTTATCCCTTTTGCAAGAAATGGAAAGGTTCTTTTTAAGCCTAAACAAAAATTAGTGTTCTAAGAATGAAAAGATAAGAAATTCTCAAAATAGTGTTAAACAAACACTAAATTGTTTAAAAACACTTTGATTTCATAAGACATAGCCCTCATGCTCCTTCTTTCTTCAATTTCGATTTCCAACCTACAAAGAAGAAAAAAAATTCAGATTCTGGAAAATACAGAAGTTAAAAACTAGAAAACAAAATATAAATTAATCATGAATCAAAAGCATGTGCTAAAATAAAATTTTCCCTTTTTACTGTCTCCCAGCGTCGCAACTCACAATGGCATCACAGTTTGGTCTCTGAGCGGTGCTCTCATAGCATCACTTACCAATCAGCAGCGCTCTGTGTCGGGACAGAGAGCTCCACTGCATCGCAATTTTCACCCAGCATCACAGTTGACGTCCAGTGTCAGAGTTTAATATTTTTTAAAAATCTCTGCAGGTCGGCAAGTCTAGCGGCAGAGTTTAAAATTTAAAAATCTTGGCAGGATGAGTCCAGCGGTGCCATATAGCGACGCTGATGAGCCCGCGGTGCCAAAATAGCAATGCTGACGAGCCCACAATGCCAAAACAGTGACGCTGACGAGCCTGTGGTGCCAAAACAGCGATGTTGAGCTCTCAACGTTGGAATTTCCTATGTGTGAAGAAAAACATAGAAATTTCAAGAAAAGGTTAGAAATAATGATATACAGCCCTCCTTCTAGCGCCAAATGTGTGAACCCTTTTCCTAGTACCTGCAATACAACATGAGTAAACAAGTTAAACAAGGAATTGCAAGCTAAAACAAGGATTCCCCATGAAATCCATTTACAACCTCAAACTAGGAATGAAAATAACAAAGAACACAATTAAATTGATAAAACAAAGATTAAATCCCAATTAGATGTGCAAACTCATGATCCCATGGGGGAATTGGTGCCAATTGGATGTGAAAATTGGCCCTTTCCCAATTCCTATGATGAAATCTTGATATGTTGAAGATGATATTGATCCACTTTGATGAAAGATGAGAACTCCAAGCCAAATCTGCAAAAATCCTAGCTAAGAATTCAATGATGGATGGAAATGGCTAAATATTTTAGCATAATAACTTTGCAATGTTTGTGGATGATGAAATGAGGATATGAGCTCTTCATTTATAGAATTTCAAGATGGATGAATGTCCAAATTTGAGCAATGTGGGACTAACATTCATCCAATGATATGATGTCATTTGTCAAGCTATGAATGGATGATGGATGTGCAAGATTTGGGGTTTGTGCCAATAAATGCAAATATTTGAAATTCAAATTTGTTAAAATGACATGCAAGAGGGAAGGGAAAATGCAATAAATGCCACTTGGCTCAAGGCAAAGGACATGTAAGAGGTTAAATGCCTTGTTGGATGTACATATTGACTTGGAATTTTTGAATTCAAATTGAGAGAATATTCCAAAAGATGCCTTGTGAGGAAAATAGGGATTTAATAAATGAATTAAATCTATTTTCATGTGCAACTTGCATTATCTAGAGGATGCGACATGAGATGAGATTAAATTAATCAACGGTTAATTAATTTGAGAGAGGTTAGATGATGTGACCTATTTGACTCAAATTTATGGATTTATTTAAATCAAATAAGAGAGGAATATGACAAGAGATTAATTAAATAAGGATTTTGATTTATTTAATTAAAAGAGATGGTATTATATTAAATGAAATAAGGTTTTAATTTATTTAATTTAATGGATAGAGTTTAGAGATTTAATCAAATGAATTGATTATTTAATTAAATAGGGATAATTAGATTAGATGGATTGATTTAATTAACAAAAGAGATTACTTGATTAGATAAAATGATTTATTTAATCAAGAGATGAATATTGATGAATTTAATCAGATAAGGGAATTTGATTAAATGCTTAGACTAAGGGATGATTTAGGAAGAAACGATGTTAGTAAGTTAGGATCAGATGCACGATATCAATTAGTATATTTTACTTGTCTACACTACTATCTTATCAACTCCAAAATGTCCTGACATTCCTCCACGATGTTTCTCCTTTACTAGGTTATCCCTCATTGAACTCTGAGGTATACACAACTGATTACTTTTGAACAACATATCCTCCTAAATGAAATAATCCAACCACTGAATTCTATCCTCCAAAACTGGTTCTTTACATGCTCTCCAAGGTTTTTCAAAATCCAGGTCTTCTTCATACAAGTTCTTCAATTCATCAAAGCCTAATACCTCCACTCTCATCTCTGTCGGTAAATTCCTTCTCCTAATCAAAGCATCGGCGACTCTATTTGACTTTCCACTCTTATGCTTCAAAATAAAAGTATAACTCTGCAAGAACTCTACCCATCTCATGTGTCTCTCATTCAACTTACCCTAACTATTCAGATATTGCAATGCTTGATGATCCGTATACAACAAAAACTCCTTAGGCAACAAATAATGTCTCGACTTATTCAAGGTTTGAACTATGGCATAAAATTCTTGATCATACACTGAATATCTCTCCTATCATTATTCACCTTCTCACTGAAATAAGCTATAGGTCTTCCCTTTTGACTTAGTACTACTCCAATTGCATTTCCACTTGCATCACAGTCTACTTGAAATACCTTATTGAGATTTGGTAAAGCCAACATAGGCTACTCAGTCACCTTGTTCTTCAACAACTCAAAACTTTGATCTACTCTAGATGTCCATCTAAAATCCTTCATATCTCCTCTCATTGTTTTTGTCATAGGACTACAAATAGAACTAAATTTTTTAATGAACTTCCTATAGAAACTAGCCAATCCATGAAATGACTTACCTCTCCAATGCTATCTAATGTAGGCCACTCAACAATAACTCTTACCTTCTCATGATCCATCTTCAATCCATCCATAGATATCACAAATCCCAGATATACCATCTCCTCCTTCATGAAACTACACTTCTTAATGTTTATCAACAACTACTCTTCTTTCAACCTCTACAAAACGTGTCTGATATGCAACAAATGTTCTCTACTCTTACTGAAAATCAAGATGTCATCCAAGTAAATAATTACAAACTTACCCAATAATTTCTTCAATACCTCGTTCATCAACCTCATGAAAGTAATCAGTGCATTTTTCAATCCAAAAGGCATCACCAACCACTCATACAATCCTTCATTTGTCTTGAATGTTGTTTTCCACTCATCCCCTTCTCTAATTTTGATCTGATGATATCCACTCTTCAAATCTATATTTGTAAAGTATCTAGCTCCACTCAAACAATCCATAATGTCATCCATTCGGGGCAAGGGAAATCTATACTTCACCATGATCTTGTTTATGGCTCTAGAATCTGTACACATTCTCCATTCTTCATCCTTCTTAGGTTCTAGAACAACAGGTACTGCACATGGACTTAAGCTTTCTCTAATCAAACCCTTCCTCAACAACTCTTTCACTTGTCTATTTAACTCCTCATTCTATGTAGGTGTCTTCCAGTGTACTGCTTTATTAGGAAAACTAGCTCTAGTAATCAAATCCATACAATGACTAATACTCCCCATAGGTGGCAATCGATCAGGTACATTATCTGAAATGATCTCCTCATATTCTATCAGTATCTCCTTTATCTCTTCTAGGTGTTCTTCCACATGCTTCAAGTCTTCAACCTTCTTAGGCATCAAGGCATAACACACATTCTCATGTCTCAATCATTCAAGGAATCTTCTTCCATCAACCAGAAAAACCCTAGCATTAGTAGAAACTTAAACTAGAGGAACATCTTCCAATGGCAACAAAATTTGCTTCATCCCATTAGCAACAATGGTGTATATGTTCTTATTTCCATCATGAATAGCCTATCTATCATACTGCCAAGATATTTCCAACAAAATATGGCATATGTCCATAGGCATAATATCACATAAAACTTCATCATGGTAATTTCCTATCTTTGATTTCACCAAAAAATGTTCACTTACCAGTATCTTATGCTCATCCTAAATCCAAGCAATCTAATAGGGCTTTAGGTGTTTCAACCTGTCCAACTCCAGTTTAGTCAACATCTCTTCAAAAACCAAGTTCTTAGAACTTCCACTTTCAACAATCACTTTGCATCATTTACCATTCACCTTGCATCTAGTCTGAAACAAATTCTCTCTCTGTGATGGCTCCTTTTCCAACTCATTTTGACATAATACTCTCCTATAGACCAACACTTCTCCATTTTCCAGGTTTATTAGATGATCTAGCATGATCCTCCTCAAAAAAGGTTCTTCTCCTATTGTTCTCTATCTTTATGCTTGTCTATCCCTGATTACATTCAAATGCTCCAAGTCCTTCTCCACCACATTTATAATAGGTTCCTTTGAATATCCTTTTCTCTTTTCCTCTATCATCTCTTCTATAACCTTCATTTCGGTAACCACCATAACCTCCTCTTCTATAAGAGTTTCCATCACCTCTCTTGTATGAATTGTCATTCTTACCAATCTCCTTATCCTTATTCTGATCCACGCCTCGGTTCCATCGGTCCTCACTTAAATGCATCTAATCTGACATAAATTCCTCTTAACATCTCCATCATAGCTAGGTCTACATTTCCACGTGCTCCATTTCTACCATTTCTCCTTCTCGCCATCTTTACACAAGCCCTTTGCAATTGTAGGTCGGTTCCTCAATCCGCCACCCCACAAAAAATCTTCAATAGGACTTTGCAAACTCTAACAATCTTGCAAGGAATGAATCTCACTCTGATACCATTCTGGCATAGCCACGATAGGAGGGTCCTCAAAGAGAACAATCTATACTATGCAACAAGAGTAACACAATGAAAGCAACATAGAATATGGAGGAAAATACAGGTGCAAATATTCTCATTAACAATTACCTTAGTTACATTTGGCCGAACACATCCGAGCTTACAGAGTCGGCTCATAGGCCTGATAAAATATGCAACCTTCTAACTTACTCCTATGCAAGCGAAAATATTACATATCAAAACCCTATTATTCTTCTTGATCAAATTCTATCATTCTAAGGGTCTATTACAAGATTTATATCATATCTGCAATTCTGGAAACATCTGTGTTAGCCAAAGATCATTACATTAACCAAGAAAATAAAATTTAACATGTGCATGAATAGGTTGGCCTCAAATTTGAATTACTTTCCAATAGGTGCATGGGTATGTGCAGGATCATGATGGGCCAAAAATTGGCAATATGATGGGTATGTGTAGGGTATGTGGCTTACAAAAAAAAATTACCCAAAATTGATGAAACAAAAAAGGGTTTTTAAAGGATATTCTCAGCTTTCCACCAATATATATTATGTTTTACTTTGAATTTAACAAATAATTATTATTCATTTTCTATTTGAATTACGACTAAAGTCCTGATTGATAGGTTGATTGAAAAAAATCTATAGCTCTTTCAAATGATATCACATTTTCTGAATCCAAAACATGTGTCACATTCTATCCTTTGCATACTATAGGATTAAAAAAAATTGAATTTCATGATGTTTTGACCAAGTTAAGGTGGTTAGACATATAAGTTCTTATATTTTTAAAAAGTTGTAATAAAAAAATCATAATTAATTATTTACTTGGAATAAAATTACAAAAAAATATGCATCACATCAGGACATGAGTCCTCTACTTGTATCTAAAATATTATAAAAAAATATTATCATTTTATTGTGGTTAGGGTGGTCAGACAGACACCCACTTCTTATTTAAGTGCTACTGCATTAAAATTTCAAATTTTCACCAAATAGATTTTTTTTTCTAATAAACCTAGTAGTTTAGAAACTACATTCAATTTTCTATAGATTCTATTCTTACATATTTTTGAAATAATATAGATAACTTATTCAAACTTTTACGTCAAGTTGCCTAACTCCGATTTTTCTGAATTTTTTGCCACTTAAGGGCCTATTTTTTCCATGATGATCTTGCACATACCCACATAAGATGAAGTGTGGACCCATACTGAAGGTCGGGGACACTTCATGGAATAATTAAAATTACACCACTAAGATCCGCAAGTCACGAGGATGATCCACAATGATCGAACTGCCTGGAAAGTTTAAAAAAAATTGATGTCGGTTCAAGAAATTTCCAAGAGATTCCAGAAGCGATAACTTTCCAGAAAAAATCTAATCTCACTCAAATATTGGAATAATGGAAATGAACATGTCCACGATGTACATAAAGATCCATAGGGTCTGGTGAGAAAAGTTGACAAATCCACCAACATGAACTAAGCAAGAACAAAAAAGAAAATGAAAGAAAATATTTTTGGTTCATGCAAGATTGCTGAGAACCAAGGATGCTCCTACATAAAAAATGAGGATAAAAACACTTATTTATAGATAATTGTTCCTTAGTACATGATAGTACCTCATCACAAGCCGACATGTAGTGAAAATAAACTTTAAATTTCACTTTTTCCCACTCAAAGGTCAAAATGGGGCCAGATAGGACTCATTCCCCACACATGGAAAATGGGTCCCACCTGGATGGGACTGATTCACCATGCATGGTGAATGGGTCCCACAAGGGCCATGCCAACAGCTAAGAATCTAGGAGATAAGGAAATAAGGTTTAAATTGCAACTTTGTCGAGTATTTGATCAATTAGAGCCTCAAGATGCACAATATGGGTTAATAGGGGCCTATTAGTGATTATGTAAATGTCAAATAGGGCTTGGGACACATAAACCAATGTGAAAGTGTGATTAAATACACTTTACAACACTAAATGAGGTCCACATAGCCTAGGAAGGCACAAGAACCAATGTGAATGTGCAAGACACATTACAACACTAGTTTAACATTAAGTTTAAGTTACAAGCCCTCTAAATTGATGTGATGATGTATTAAAATATATTTTATAATGTTGAATTAAGGATAAATAGGTTCATTATGTCTATAAAAGCATTAAATTCCTTTACAAGACTCTACAACACCTTTACAAGATGTCAATAAACACATTTTATTTAACTTGCAAGGGTCCAAGACCTAGTGTGGATGCATAAAATACCTCACAATACTAGATTAAGACCTCATTAAGTACAATTTATCATGAATTAATCCCATGTCAAGCAAAGGGTCCTTTTTTCTATGACACATTCCTTTATCCAAACATAAGGAGCACTAGATTTTCTATATTTTTCATCATCATATTATTCAACTCAAAGATTTTGAAAAGGTTATGGAGGTCCACCCTAAGAATTGTGAGAGCTTAAAAGTTGTAGGCCATATATATGCTCAATAAGGGCAAGCAGAGAAGGCTTTGGAAATTTTACGAAAGGAAACTCACATAGATCCACATGATGCCATGCATTTATCAAGATGAGTGAGTTATTAATATCATCAGACCCTAGTGTAGCCTTATATTGTCTTAAGATGCCAATGTCTCTTTTGAAGAAGAGCAGAGAAGAAATTCCCATTGAATTTTTAAACAACATTAGGGTTCTTCATTTTGAGCGTGGTGAACTAGAGTTGACTCAACAAAATTTTATAGAGGCACTAGGAAATGATGTTCTACCTCTACATAAATCTCTATGGTCAGTTTTGTGCATTTTTTACTCGTAGGATTCTCATAGTTAGTGAAAAAGGTAGTGTTCATGAAGGAATGGAAATGATGCATAGAGCCTTGAATTATACTTGTACTGTGCAATGACATTGAATCATTTAGCAAACCTTTTTTTCTTCACAGGGAAGCATTTTCTTATGGAACAGTTGACTGAGATAACTCTTGTTTCAACTGACCATCCTCTCATGAAATCTCATTCATATTATAATCTTCCACAATATTATCATAGTAAAGGTGATTATGACACCACTGACTACTACTACATGGCATCAATCAAGGAAAGCTAGAGGCCACAAGATTTTGTGGATAGGTTCAATTGAAGCTAGGAGATCTTAAGAGTTCTCTCTCAAATTTTGAAAAAGGTTTTAGAGGTTAAACCTAAGAACTATGAGAGCTTAAGAGTTGTAGGATATATATATGCTCAACAAGGTAGGCAAAGAAGGATTTGGAAAATTTAAGAAAGGCAACTCACATAGATCCACGTGATGCCCATGCATTTATCAAGATGGGTGAGTTATTAATATCATCAGACCCCAATGCAACCTTGGATTCTCTTAAGACATCAAAGTCTCTTCTAAAGAAGAGCAGAGAAGTACCCATTCAATTGTTAAACAACATTTGGGTTCATCATTTTGAGCGTGATGAACTAGAGTTGTCTCAACAAACTTTTATGGAGACATTATGAAATGGAATTTGGGTTGAATTCACAAATAAAAGCCCTAGTGCCAATTATGCATGTTTTCTTGTGCTATTTAAGGATATGGAATTCTTCCATCAACTAGAAGAAGGTAGTGTTTCACTTGAGTTACCATGAGATAAAGTAACAACACTATTTAATCTTGCTATGTTGTTTGAACAACTACATGATACTAAAAAAGAAAATATTTAATACATGCTAATATTGTTCAAGTTTCCTAATTATGTGGATGCATATCTACATCTTGTAGTCATGGCTCAGGCTCATAATGAGATACAACTAAGCATAGAATTGATTAGGGATGCACTTAAGGTGGATAAAAACTCATAAAATGCTTTATCTATGCTTGGAACAGTGGAACTAAAAACAAATGACTGGCTTAATGCAAAAGAGACAATTAAGGTTGCACAAAGTGAACTAGATGCAAAGAATTCATATGTTGACATTTCACTTGGAAATTTGAATTATTTTGCATATTTTCGCAATGAGAAGAGGGATATAAAGGTGGAGGCACAACATCTTGAGAAGGCTAGAGAACTATATTGTAAAGTGTTGGCATGAAGAGCAGGAAATGTTTATGTTGCAAATGAGGCAACCATTGTGCTAGCTGAAAGGGGTCAATTTGATAATGTAAAGAAATTTTTTACATGGGTACAAGAAGCTGCAACAAGAAATATCTTTGTTTAGATGCTTGATGAGTGGGTAAATATAGCACATGTTTAATTTGCACAAGGACAGTTTGCGCTTGCAATGAAAATGTATCAAAATTGTTTGAGTAAATTATATTTTGGCACTAACACCCAAATTTCATTATATTTAGCTAGAACACATTATGAAGCAGAACAACGAAAAGATTGTAAAAGAACATTATTAAGAGCAGTAGATTATAACTATTGTAAGTTTCTAATAAAAAAGCTATAGATTTTTTGTTTAAATGAGGGTTTTGAATTACCTCTTAATTCACTGCAAAGGGCATCCCCAAATCCAACTTCACTACAGAGGGACTCGCTGACTTCAAATTCGTTGCAGCCAACTATGAATTCCTTTCCCTTTCCCACCTTTTCAGAAGTTTTTGGGTCCTCTCCAAACAATCTTTATCGCCCATGCAAGTAGCTATTGTAACTCAAAACGCCTCAGTGTAGTTTTCAAGTGCCAGGCTAAATGAATAATGAATTTCACTCCCATCCAAGTAGCCTTAGTGTAGTTTTCAAGTGCAAAATTCTTAATGTGAATAATGAATCGCACACAATACACTCCTACCAATCATTTTTCCAAATATTTTTTAAAATTTTGTCTAAATTGTATTCGCGTGACTAATTGTTTAGTCATTTTTATTTGTGTGACTAATGTAGACACAAAAAAATATAGCAAATGATCCTATACACCTGATGCTGATTTGCTAACACCAATTCGTCTTGAATCATCTCCATTTACTAGTCATTTAATTAAATAATCTTTATTTAAATAAATTCATCACATTTCATCTCTTCATTAAATAAATCATTTTGTTTAATTAATCTTATAGTCCCTCTTTTAATTAAATAATTCATTTTATTTAATTAAGCTCTAAAGTCATCTCATTTAAATTAAATAAATTTATCTTTATTTGATTTAAAACTAACACCATTCTCTTTAATTAAATAAATCAAACTTTATTTAATTATTCCTCTCATTTTGATTTATTTAAATCCTAAAATCTAAATCAAATTGTCAAATTAGCTAAATTCTATCTAAATTAATCAAATCCTGATTAATCTTAATCTTAATCCATCAAATCCTCTAGCTTTTGCAACTTGCTCATGAAAATCATTTCAATTGATTTATTAAATCTTCAATTACTTTCAAAAAGGCATCAAAGGGAATATTCTCCAAGTTTGAAAAATCCATCCAAAATGGTTTGTACATCCAACAAGGCATTTAAGCCTCTTACATGTCCTTTTCCTTGAGCCAAGTGGCATTTCACTCGTCTTACATCCCCCCTAAACATGCCACTTCTTCAAATTCAAATTTCAAATGCATGCACATTGATCAAAATGTGCTCAACCTCCTTCCATTAGCATCTTGAAAAGTGGCACAATGCCATTGGTCCATCTTTGATACCACATTCATCTAATTCTTCAATCCTCCATCCTTCTTTGTTATAAATAGAGACCTCCTCTATTGCATTTTATCATCCACAATCCATGTAAGATCACCATGCCCATTTGGGTCCACAATCTTAGGAATTTTCATCCACAACTTCATGCAAAGACATTATATTTAGATTTTGGATTTTCTCATCCATTGTTCATCCATCTTCACATTTTCATAGCTAGGTTATGCAAGAATTCAACCAAGGAGCATCAAATCTTCATCAAATCATCACTCAAGCTTACAAGGGATTGGGAAAGGGCCATTTTACACATCAAAATGACACCAATTCCCCCATGGGATTGAGAGTTTGCTTATTTTGAGAAAGATTATATAGTTTTTATTCATGTTCTTCATTTATTTCTTGTTCTTGATATTTCAAATGAATCTTATGGGGAATGTTGTTTCTAACTTGCATATTGAACTAATAATGTGTTTGTTCTTTGTATTTGTGCAGTTCTAGGATCACCATTCACATTTTGATGCTAGAAGGAGGGTAAATCTTTCAGAATTAACACATTTTTTGGTCAAATTCCATTGTTTTTTATGTTTTTTGTGTTTCCAGGTCAAACAATGCCACTGGAGGAAATTGTGATGCATTTGCAATCTCTATTTTTATAAACAACTTTGCTAGTTTCACCAGAGCACTGCTCAAATCCTCAAATAGCGTCACTTTTTTTCTAGTGTCGTTGTTTGGACCCAAACAGTGCCGCTGCAAAGGGTGCCACCTTTGCTTTCTTTCTTTTTCACTCAAACTTAAAATGGTCGTATCTTGGTCATATTTTGGCCTTTTTCAAAGATTTTTTCTTAAAAATTAGGTAGAATTTCATAAGCTATCCAATGGTGTAGGTGTTTATCAACTCTGATAGAGATAAAAATTTCAAATTTACACCTAATGTCAAATCACAATGAAACTTCATCTAAATTTTAGGGTTTTTAGGCTTAATCATTTATCTAACCCTCATATCTTCTTGTTTCTTGATTTCATATAACATTTGGAGCTTTTATTGCAGGTTTTAAAGGATCATGCGGCATGGAAATGAAAGAAAAATCATTATCACATGATTGTAACAAGTGCTTTTAAACACTTTGGGAGCAATTATAATCCCACTCTTAAGGCTTTGTTATCTTCAAGTTTTAGGACTCAATAATTTTCGTTTGGGCTTAAAAAGAACAAAAAAAAGGGATTAAAAAGAACCTTAGGCAATTTACTACATTTTTTTTGGACTTAACAATTGAACAAACAAATCTCACACTTCAAAGTTGGTGCTTAAAAAGAACTCACTTTCTTGCTTTGAAGATTAAAATGAACATGTTCCTTTTATGTTTTTTAATCTCTTATCCAAAGTAATATAATTTAAAAGATGTGTGTGCTTCTCTCGTGCCTCATGGCGATCTTGAGAATCAAAATTCTTTTGGTGATATTAAGTTGTATAAGAAATTTCCTCCACACTTCAATTTGGATTCTTAAAATTGAACAAAATCTTGCTAGTTTGAGTGGAGTATATCACGTATGTTCTCTCTTTGTTTCTCAACAAATATTGATTGAACTACAGATGTGCTTTCTCACTTTTGTTTATCCTTAGAGGGCCTACCTGGAGGGAAAAAGTAATCACCCCAGGGAACGATCCAACCGGGAACATGATAAAGCCAAATGACTTCCACCTGGTATATAAGTGTGGGTACTTGAGGAAAGTTCAAGTATCATGAAGATTGTTCCAACAAGAAGGGAAGAAATGGTCTCTTGTCATATGGATGATCCCCCATGAATAGAATGCCTATACTAGAACCTTTTATTTAGAAGTCCAAAACCCTATCTATTTGTTGGTGCAAGAATGGTTGTTCTAAATCTGTCCCACATTTTTATGGCTCTTAGTAGAGATGAGAAGTATTCCATAGGAGTTTCATGGGTACTGATGCTTGGCTTACCCAAGAAGTGTGTGTTTTGGAGTGGAGCCAATGTGGTCAAGCATCTAATCATCTGCTAAGAGTAGGTGTAGCTGGATTTATCCAAGTGGGAACTCAAAAAATATTGTCTCATTCTATCCTTGGGTTGTGCATCATTTTGGAATCAAAACGCTTGGCTTGGATCTAAAACATTGGAAAACAAACATTCAACATGAACTTCAAATTTCAAAACCTTTAGAGGAGCAAATACCTTTGAAAAAATTCAAATGATATTGCTTGCCCTAGGGATCCTATCCTTAGAGGTTTCTAAGTATTTGAATTTATATCTCAATTTTCTCTCACTAAAGTCAACATTAGGGAACTATTGCCTTGATTCTCTTTATTTCCACATAATGGACCTTGTGGGATGAAAAGGAAATTAGGACATTAGACATTTAGTTTGAAAAGCTAAGCAAGAGAGTGTTTGTGGTAAAATCAATTCATTAACCAAAATTAAATCAATTGAACCCCACACGAGTGCTTGTTATCTTTTGTCTTATGTTTTTCCATGCAAAAATTGGTCTTTTGGTTTGAACTACTCTTAGAGAAAAGCATTTTCTTCAATATCTTGGTCTAGTAAACAAGTTCTTTTTAGGTTCATTTAGGATAAAAACAACCAATCATTTCAACCATCTCAAACATCAATAAAATCCCATCTCACAAACAACTTTTTAACCATTGGAAAAATCATTCATACTATAATTTTGGTAAAATCCTTCAAATCAACATCAAAATCACCTTGTTTGGCTAAGTGTGTTTGCATGAATCCTTCCTCATACATCTAGTTAAATTATGATCCTTATGGACAAGTTTATTCCAAGATAACATCCAACATCTTGGGGTTTAATGTTCCATTATCCAAATCAAAGAATCAAAAGAATCCTAAAGTCTAGTATTCCTCCAAGGGTCTTAAAATTTCAACACCCATATCATTCACCCCTTTCATCCTTCATATTATCATTGGTCCTAAATTCCTTAGAGGTCAACAAGGTAAAAACTCAACAAGAACATGGAATATAAACTTGCTCCATACATCATGAGTGATCTAAGTCAACCAAACTATCAAAGCATTACAATGCCAATTGATTATCAAAAATCACATTTATGCAATCCATACATGGCATCATTATCTCCTACAAACCTCAATGGTACAACAAATGTGAGTATTCCCAATATAAATTTTGGAGCACATCTTCCTATGGTATATTTAAATCAAAGTCCAAACCTACAAATCTATCAACCAAAAAATCAATGCATGAGTCTTCAACAAAACAACATTATCCCACCAAATCCATATGTGCCAAATGTGAATATACCAAGTAAAATTTTACCAAACATAGACATTTCAAATCCAAACTTGTTAAAATTTGGGATAGATATGTTTGTAAATCATACAAATGTTGTTCAAAGTCCAAAAAAAATGATAACAACTCCATGTATTGATCCAAGTCAAGGTAACACCATGCAAAATCAAAGTTACCTAAATCAAGGAAATGTGATTCCCAACCACAAAAATGTTCAATTTCAACCTATCATGCCAAATATAAGCATCATCCCAAATCATAACTTTGTCCAAAATCAAATTTTCCATGATCCCATACAAACACCACAAGTATACATGCCAAATATGCTTCAACAAAAACCAAGTCAACTATATTGAGGGTGTCAAGATCGAAATCAAGATAAAATTTTATGAGATCAAATTGCTACACTTACCAAAATAGTTGAATCATTGTGCCAAGAGACATCTCCACCCCAAAATCAATACACTCTTCCATTGGTTAAACCATGTCATTAAAGCATTGAGTTGTGTCCACAACCACATCAAGAACAATATCTCCAATGTCAAGAGGTTGGATATCAAGATCAACAACATCAACAACAAACCAATCACCACATCTCAAAGATTAATCACCACATCTCCAAAATCAATCACCACAAGGTCAATTTAAAGTACAAATCTCACAAGGTAACAAATGAAAATACACACCACTTGGGGAACCAATCGAATCGTTCATGCAATAGTTGATACAAGAAAATCTCATCAAAATCCCTGTTTATGAGAATTAGCAAGAGCCGCAAGTTAAACCACCAGGGTCTAATGAGAAACGCCTTTGTGGTTTTCACAAAATAAAGGGACACACAACATCAAATTGCATTTGGCTCAAAAATATCATCCAAGACCTGATTGATCAAAAAGTAATAACTATTTGGGACAATGATGATTAGGATTTGACCACTAGCAATAGCGTTGAAAATCTCTCCACCACAATTGTTGAAAATAATGATCAAAATATATCCATCAATGATCACCTTGAAGATGTTTCTACCCCATCCAATGATTAAATCAACATACATCAAGAGTTACTCTTTACTCATGATCAAAACCCCTCAACAATTATTGGCAATGATCTATTTCAAGGGGTTTTAGAATTATTTGATCCTATTGACATAATCCATGATCCATCGACCAATAATCATGTTGAAAATGTCTCTACATCACCTGATGAGTTAGAGGACATATCTCAATAATTTATTCCAAATCATGATCAACATCTTTCACCAAAGTCTAGCAATGGTCCTTTCCAAGACATATTGACATCTTTCGACCTCATGGTTGCAGATATTGAAGGAATATTCAACTCAACATTTGATCCAAGTCCACTCAAAGATCAAGAGGATATTGAGCCACTTCCCATGCCTGATGAAGATATCCAAGAACCCTTTATAAGCAATCCATCCTTTGAAATTGGCCCATGTCAAGAACTTGATCCAAAGCATGTCAAAAGCATTCCCAAAATTAATCAAGATAAAAAATTTGTATCTCCAAGATACTACAATGATCTAATGGACACTCTCCTATCTATACAACATGTCGTAAATGATGATCATATCCATATAGCACATATTCCTCCATTTACCCATGAGATGCTTACTCCTAATGGACATGTAGATGATCTTCATTCAAAACAAGAGTCTCCTACTCTTAACATTTGTACACATGATCAAGATACAAAAAAATCTAGAGACATATCAGAAATGGGTCATGAAGAGGGCTTCTAAAAAATTTGTGAATCAGGAACATCTTGTGAAGGCATATAAAAAATGAATCATAAGGAAGACTTTTACGAGGATAGTGAATCATCGACACCTCTTGGAGAAGCATTAAAATCTGATAGTCCACAAGATCAAGCCAAAGATATCAATCAGAAAGTTATCCCACACATGGAAGATCTTATCACTTATAAACTTGGATCACTTAACTTTTTAAGGGAAAGCTATCTTATCAATGAAGAAGCTATCACCTTTGAAGATCCATGATAGAGCAGAGAAGGACTAGCACCTTGTTTCCAAGGTAAATCATATCCTATTGCAAATAAAATGTTTCAACAAATAAATTATCAAGGCAGAGGATTAGGCCTACATGAACAGGGTATCCTAGAACCAATGCAGATTATTGGCAATCCTAAGCATCAAGGTCTTGGTTATTCAGTACTGGGAGCAACTTCATCTCAAGCAAGCATCAACATAGGAAGCACAAAGAATCCTTATGATGAAATCAATTCTAATACTACAACCAGCCATGTCATGAATCTTCATCCACCCATCACCCCATCCATGAATTGGAACCAACATCAAAAGAGAGATTTGAATCAAAGTACAAAGAACATTATCAAAGAAAAAGAAGTTGGGAAGCATAATGGACAAATCAAATACACATGGATACCAAAGAATACAAAGAAAGATTATACCTATCAAACTCCATTAGTCAAATAAACTATGGGGAAAAATAAAAAAGGGAAAAGTATCCATCAAAGATGTCCACAAAAGAAAAAGCAGGCTTCTCAAGCAACGTAAAAAGTATATCAAGCAGTTGGTCCTAATTCCATGCACACTTTTGTATTCACCCATCATTTCTCATCTTCCCAAGTTTGGAGAGTTAAAGGTTCCAAACTATCAACCAATCCATCTTTTATCCCTAAACACACTCCATCCATGCCTCCACACATGATATCCAATTCTCACATTGACCATGTATTGGCAGCCACCCTTCATCATAAGGATTCAAAAGGCACTCTATCGCGATGTGTGCACAAAGACAAAGTTAACTCCGGTATCAACAAAGTAGATCAGGAATCTCAAAGGTTTTATTCAAGTGAATGTATCTTGGAAAAGTAGCTTCTTCAAGTAGGATATCGATGCCACATTATGACAGAAGTATCTACATAGAAACCACCAGGTGGTTCAACATGAGCCTAAAATCTTTCACAGAAATGCAAAAAATAAAAAAATATGAAAATTCAAAAAAATCAAAAAAAGGATTGAAAAAAGTAAAGAAAAAAATTATCCTCTAGTGAAAACCACTATGGTGGCACTTTGGACAGGTACCATGATGAAAACTTGGAAAATAGGCATCATGTGTAGAATCGAGCATCTATGTGTGCCACTTCAGGTGAAAGCATATCATCCATAATAAATCCAACATTCCATCCATCTTATCCATAATAAATCCATTCATCCATGAACCATTTATCCAATCCATTTTCATCCATAGTCCAAGTTATCTTGATCTTGACAAAATTTGGTGCACACTTTGTGCTCGGTTATGGTAAACATCTTGACATGGGTCATTTTATGATCCTATCCTGCCTAACATTATTTGAGCCATCAAGCATTATCCAAATGAGCATGTCCTCTGTTCGAACACCTTATCTTATTGCAAGATAATCCTTGGCATCCTTTGTGTGCTTACCATATCCATCCATCCATACACCTATCCAAGCATCCATCCATGAAATTCCATACATTGCTAGACACTGGGGGCAGATATTTACATCTTGCTTCGGGAATAAATCTTGATCTATATCGTCCAACTTATGTGGTGATCTGAACATTAGAAAATGTGAAATCAAAATGGTCAAAGCATTTGTGAGCACAATCCAAATCGTTGGCCCATGGCATATTTTGATGAGAAGATGTTTCTTGTAAAGATTTATCTTTCATTGAACATCAATACAAACAATCAATATCAGTTGCATCTAATTTACACTTCAATGTCACATCAAATCATTCAAACCAACTTTTGTTCCAAACCAAGCTTCACAAATCTTGATCAATCAAATCGAATCAATCCATCATCATCTTGGGATATCCTTCCCAATCATTATGTTGCTTAAAAATATCCTTGCATTGTTGTGTATCCTCAACAATGTTATCATCATCAATCTTGATCAATCAAATCCAATCAGTCCCTCATCATCTTGGGATAGCCATCCTAATCCTCGTGTTTCTTAACACTATCCTTGCATTGTTGTGTATCCTTATCAATGTTATCATCATCAATATGATCAATCAACCTTACCTTGGTTTTCAAAAAAATAAAAAAAATAGAGTACTGATATCATCACACATATCCATATCCAAATCGTCAAAACATAAAAAAATCAAAAAGTCTAAAAACATTCAAAAAAATCAAAAAATCAAAAAACATCAGAAAATCCAAAAATCCAAAAACACTTATAAAAATAGAAAAAGTCAAAAGCACATTGGTATCCAAACTACATCATCTCTAAGCTTAAATGTAGGCAAGACTAATCTTTGATCAACCCCTGATACACAAAAACACAAAACATTCAAAAAACACAAAATCCAAAAATATTCATAAAATCTCAAAAAACACCAAAAACATTTGGAAAATTGAAAAATCAAAATATTTGCAACATCTTGAAAATACCAAAAATAGCCTCAAAACATTTCAAAACTCCAAAAACATCCAAATATTTGAAAAAAATCCATCCATCCCATCTTGCTTTCACCTGAAATAAGTGCCACTCATAATAAATCAATCGTCACCCTCAACCTTTGGTAAGACAATCAGAAACAAGTCTAGCACTTCTAAAGTGAAAACTAAAATGTCAAGGTCTCAAGTCTAGGTTAGTAAGTAAGAAAATTCGTCAACTCTTTGTATTAACAACCTATCATCTAGTTAATCCCAAATCATCTGAAAGCATCATGTCCTAGGATGAATCCTTCCCACAATGGACATCAACATCAGGCATCACGTAGTTTAGTCTCAACTAGCAGTATGAAGAACATTAGCTTGTTTATTTACTTGATCTTTTTATTGTTGATTTATCTTATTGTTCTCATTTCGATGACCTATTGATGATGTCCCAAACAAGGGGGTTTAGAGAGAAAGAAATGGGGCTACGATCATTATCTTTTTATCTATTGTGCTTGTTGGATATTCTTGTAATATAACCTTGCTCATGCATGCTTTTTTTGGGTGTAGGGAGGGTGTTTTAGGTGTCTTGTTGACCACATAGGAAGGCTTTTCTTTCTATGTTTTGGTCTGAGATGTTTTGAATATTTGAGCTGCATTTTAGATAAGGTTTTGTATGCCAGGTGTGAACAAGAGTACTCTTATTTGATTGTTGAGTCAAAGTACCATTACACTAGGTGCAATGCCATCCTGGTTCTTTATACCTTGATGCATCATGCCTACACGTGTTATCAAACATAAGGTAAGTGGCCCTTTTAAAATCCCAATTCCTGATAAGCAAATCATCATCATCACTCATCATCATATCTAATAAAGTCTCAATGACTCGTGGCCTTGTTGGATCCTCTCTTTCACCATCTCATTTCTTCTTATTCTTCTATATTTACTAACATTTCTATCCAAATTTGTGTGTTATATAAAAATATACATGAGGCTATCCATGGCCAATTACTATCTATACATCATCAAATCTATCTACATCAAACATTCAAGCTTTCTAGTCCTCTTTGAGCTGAACTGACCTTGACTCTTTATCACGATATCACCCAAAATTCCAAATTTTTGTCTGATCTCTCAAGGGGGCAGTATACTAGTGTAATTCTTCTGTTGGGGCAATAGTGGGGCATCTGAAAAAATTGATTTTTTTTTTAATTTTGATCTCGGCAAGGTTATTCTTTGAACCAATGCAACAGGTACATTGCTTCAAAGAGGGGGAAAATGTAGACACAAAAAATATATTGATTGATCCTATACACCTGATCCTAATTTAATAACACTAGTTTGTCTTGAATAATCTTCATTTGCTAGTCATTTAATTAAATAATCTTTATTTAATTAAATTCATCACATTTTATCTCTTAATTAAATAAATCAATTTTATCTGATTAATTCATCATCTCCTATTAATTAGATAAATCATTTTGTTTAATTAATCCTATAGTCCCTCTTTTAATTAAATAATTTATTTAATTTAATTAAGCTCTAAAGTCATCTCCTTTAAATTAAATAAATCTATCTTTATTTGATTTAAAACTAACACCATTCTCTTTAATTAAATAAATCAAACTTTATTTAATTATTCCTCTCATTTTGATTTATTTAAATCCTAAAATCTAAATCAAATTGTCAAATCAGCTAAATTCTATCTAAATTAGTCAAATCCTGATTAATCTTAATCTTAATCCATCAAATCCTCTAGCTTTTGCAACTTGCTCATGAAAATCATTTCAAATGATTTATTAAATCTTCAATTACTTTCAAAAAGGAATCAAAAGGGAATATTCCTCAAGTTTGAAAAATCCCTCCAAAAGGGTTTGTACATCCACCAAGGCATTTAAACCTCAGACATGTCCTTTTCCTTGAGTCAAGTGGCATTTAACTCTTCTTACATCCCCCCTAAACATGTCACTTCTTCAAATTCAAATTTCAAATGCATGTACATTGATCAAAATGTACTCAACCTCCTTCCATTAGCATCTTGAAAAGTGGCACAATGTCATTCATCCATCTTTGATCCCACATTCATCTTATTCTTCAATCCTCCATCCTTCTTTGTTATAAATAGAGGCCTCTTCTATTGCATTTGATCATCCACAATCCATGTAAGATCACCATGCTCATTTGGGTCCACAATCTTAGGCATTTTCATCCACAACTTCATGCAAAGACATTATCTTTAGATTTTGGATTTTCTCATCCATTGTTCATCCATCTTCACATTTTCATAGCTAGGTTATGCAGGAATTCAACCAAGGAGCATCAAATCTTCATCAAATCATCACTCAAGCTTGCAATGGATTGGGAAAGAGCCATTTTGCACATCAAAATGACACCAATTCCCCCATGGGATTGAGAGTTTGTTTATTTTGAGCAAGATTAGATATTTTTTATTCATGTTCTTCATTTATTTCTTGTTCTTGATATTTCAAATGAATATTATGGGGAATGTTGTTTCTAACTTGCATATTGAACTAATAATGTGTTTGTTCTTTGTGTTTGTGTAGGTCTAGGATCACCATTCACAACTAAATAATCTTTTTACCTGACAACCAAATTAGTCATTTATTTATTCATTTATAGTTGTTTGCAGAAAATTAGTACAAGTTAGTCATTTTTAGTTGTTGTGACTAAAAGTTTTAGTCACCTAGTCATTTATTTGTCAAATTCTACTAGTGAAATGCAAGTGAAATTAGTGAAAATGATGAACTATATGACAATTTTTGAAATGTAATTTTGACTCAATTTTCTAATTTAAGTGATTAAAAGTGTGCTATTATGTAAATACGATGCAAAATCAATCTAACATTATGCAAATTTTGTTAAATTTTCAGATTTAAAATGAATGCAAAATGCAAGTTTACACCTAAAATGCAATGCAACTTTAAGAAAAATTTAGAAACCCTAAATGCAATGAATCAATTCCAATCCTAGATCTAGGGTTTGAATGCACTCCAAATAAAAAATTAGAATGTTCAAATACCCAGGTTCACCAAAATGAAACATAGAAAAATAGGTTAGGGTTCCAAAACACATAAGATTTTTATACTAGATTTGGAAAGTTTCACCAAACTTACTATAAATAGAAAGGGGAAAATGGGTGTAATGAACCTACCTATTTTTTATTTCATTCAAGAAATGATACCCTTCGATATAGAATTAAATTTAAACCCTTAAGAGAGTCAATTCTATGGAAGATCTTATACAAATTTTGTGTTTGGACGAGGTAAATATGACTGAACAACACTTTTGGGAGATGAAATTAAGATAGAAAATGACCTAAAATATACAACCTAAGACCTGATTCATGGAGATGAAACATAATTCTAATAGAAACAATCAATTTTATGCAAATTGGATGAGTGAAAGACACTTAAAATCTACCTCAAAATCAATTACATAGTATCTTTTGACAGAAACATTGAAAAAAGTGACTAAACAGGGGTTTTGGGAGAAAGATCAAAAATACAAAATGCACTCATTTATGACATGTAAAGGTTGAATCTGATAAATGAAACATAGGGCTATCAGAAACAATAAAACTTTTGGAAAATCTGGGAATGGAAAATGTTGTGTACCTATAACAAAGCAATATTTTCAAAAGTTGTCCTGGGACTCATTCACCTATAGGTGAATGGGTCTTTGTTCACCTTTCCAAAATTGATTTCTCTGTCCTCTACTTTTGTGTTTGCACTTCCAGATTCTCCAAGTTTCACAGTAAGATAGTCAGCAATAAATTCAGGATCCCAGTTTCTGTAAGATGAGAACAAAGGTGACAACAAATGTAACTTTGCAATTTTTCACTTTTGAGATCTTCAACTTCAACCTATGAACTTGCAAATCTGAAACACACAAAGCGAGAATGAAATTTTTTTTTTTGGTTGAATGGGGGTTTTCCTTGGTCAAACCCCATTTTGGTAACTAAACCTTGACATGAAATGAAAATTGCATGGAAGGAATGATGAATGAACAACTCGATGTTGCAACTCACTAAACCCTCAAATAAACCTTTAAAGGACTAAAATATTGATGTTGATCTTGCATGAAATGGATTCAATGGATGCAGATCTTGATGCTTGAATCTTGCTTTAAATCTTTGACTTGAATGCTTAGATTAGATCTTGAAACCTACATCACAATGTTAGCTCCAAAAACATGCATGATTGCAAAATACTTTGACATGATGCTTTAGATCTTGATTGGTGCAAAAAATGATGAATAATTTTCCCCTTGAATACTCTTGAAAATAATATTTTATCCTGTTAAGTTCACCTCTTGTCAGATGTCTTGAATTGATAAAATAAACTTGTATTTATAGATATTTATCCATAATTTCCAAAAATTAAAACATTACAAGACAAAATTTGAAATTTGAATTTGGGATTATAAAAATACTACCAAAACATGATTTAAAAATGGGCTTCAAGTCGTAGGGAGGACCCATTCACCCATGGGTGAATGGATCCCAAGTCCCTATTCCTGGAACACACATTGCTCAATGTAAGGTGTTATGTATTGGCATTAATTATTATTAGGTTTCCCCTTCATATAATGTAATTTATTAGGCTTGTAAATGAATTAAAGGTCTTATTAAGGCATATAATTAAGCTCAATTAAATTAAGAGGTCCTAAATAATTTTGAAAATGTAAAGGGGTACATTTACCAACACTAAATTAAGGTATTATTAAGTCCATTTTAATTAGGAGGGAACAAACAAGTGAGAAAATGTAAAGGGTTATATTTTTCTACACTACAATACTTAATAGATTTCAAGCAAAATCAAACAACACAAAGACTCCCTATGAGTTGTGGCATGGAAGGATCCCTTCTATCAAGTACTTTAGAGTGTTTGGAAGAAAATGTTATATCTGAAGAGATGATGAAAACTTAGGAAAGTTTGATACAAGGTCTAATGAAGGTATATTTTATTGTTGGGTGTTTTTCTACTTCTCAAAATAGACAATGCACAAGTGCAATGTCTCTCTTTAAAGGTAATTTCTGCAACTAAGTTTTAGAAATCACCCCAAGGTCTCTCGGGTGCTAGGTCATGACAATGCTTGGAATAGTTCAATGGTTGATATGGTTTGTTGGTAATTACAAAGGGGCCTTTATGGTTCACTAAGCATGGGGAATTAAGTCTACAAATGGAATTTTGTCAATTCTGGAAATGAATGAGCAGCAACTACAAGTTAAAAATAGCAAGCTAAAACTCCTTGCTCATTTGATTTGGCTTTATAATAATGTTGGAACTTTGTTTTCACTTCATATTTTAAAGAAATGGAAAAAGGGAAAAAGGGTTAGAAGTTTCCTAGACCTGCAACTAATGTTGAACAGTAACAATGGAGGATGCTATAGTGGTCAGGCTTCTCAAAACTGAGTTCAACTTAACTAAGGACAACCCATAGTCTCATCAAACTAGTGCAATCTTCAAAGGGTCATTGCAGATTTTTAGATTGTTCATTCACCATTAAAGCATGAATAACCATTGAACTTAGATGCAACAATATAAATGAGCTCAGACTAACTTTACACAATATTTTATCATCAATAAACAACAAAAGTAATGAGCTAGGAAGACATCAAACACCATAGCATACTTCACTATTAAAGCACAACATGAAATAATAACTAGGAATAAATTAGAACTTGGAACATAAAACCTAAAATATACCACTAGGAGATAGAATCATGCACACATGGAGAAGAAAACACAAGAAACAATCAAAATAATGATTTTCTCGTATATTTTTTGCAGCATTCCCTTACACAACAACTCATCTCTCTCTTAAAATGAGAGGAGGCCCCCATATTTATAGGTGAAATGAATGGAAAAGATTCATTTACAATGAGGTGCCAAGATTCAATTTCACTTAGGGTTTCACCTACCTTCAATATATTACAATATAAATAGACTATTTTTTCTTTTTCCCTATTTCGTCCTCTAGTCTATTTTGTCTTGTAGTTGTTTAATCTTTTAGCTACCTTTTCATACTTTATAACTACTTCAACAAGTATTCATCATCGATGATGGGCAGCCCAACCTCCTTTTGTGTTGTTGTGTACTCAACAAACTTGTTGATCATGGCTATGAGTTTCTACTCCTTGGATAGCTCAGATTTGTGGATTTGAAAGGCTATCTTATTGAATTTGTCAGTGATTTGCTCATAGTGCTTGGTGCACTTTGGTATAGCCTTTATAACCTATTTTGACTGAGTGAAAGCCCTTGCAGTAAAATCCTTGAAATATGGTGATAGCGTGTCTCCAACCCCTTGTTCCATCTTCTTATGAAATAACTTCTTGATTTTCTCTGGATCTAGCTCAAAAGTAGGCATTTCATAGTTCATCATCATCTTAAGATCATCTTCATTTTCCATCTAATGCTCCATGACCCATTCACAATCATGCTCCAATTCATGCATAGACTTCTCCAAAATTTCTTTTCTATAATCAAGGTTAATTTTCCATGTTTCAACCAACCAGTGATCCTCCTTTGGTAACTCTAGCTCTTTTTCCCAAGATTCCTTGGAAAGCTTGAGGATTCTCTCCAGGTTAGGATGGGTGATCCTATATAGCTCGAAGAACTCCTTGCAATTTTTTATCTTATCCTTCACTTGTTTCTCCAAACCCTAAAATTTATTATACACTCTAGCTGCATATCAAATGCCTATATCACCATTATACACCACTCTGTTGAACCAATTTGCAATGCATTTGGTCTAGTTCTTCATTTTCTCCATTTTATTTAACTCCTCCTTGGAGAGGATGGTAGGTGTAGATGATTCCACCAAGGTTTTTTCCTCTGTAGAAGTCCACTATTGAATGTAAGTAGTGAGTTTTTCCACTTGTGCTTTCAACTCTTCTTTAGTGGACTGGTCCTTATTCATCTATTGTATAATGGGGGACACTAATCCTTGAAGATCATCCATCTTCTATTCATGGGTTGTAGGGCCTAGATTGATTATAGATATTTGGTAGTCTTTCCCCTAAATTTCTCTTGCATCTTTATTGGCTATTGGGGTGGCAATCTGTAGCATTCCAGACCCAGAAGCATCAACCATGATGTGGGATCAGATTTTAGGCTGCTTATCCTTTCGGGTCCTTATCTACACTTTGTATAGTATTGCCTTCTGTCAAGCCTTAGGGTCAACAACCACTAGAGCCTTCTTATTTGGCTATTGTCCCAGCCACGTTGGGAACCTCTATTTGACCCTTTGGTGGTTCATGATTACCTTCCTCTTCTTTTTCTTTCTGTGGCTGATCTTGTTCATCACTAGGAGTCTCTTCATCATTCTTTTCATCCTAATCTTCCTCCTTTTCTAGTGTAGTCCTTCCTATATCAGGTTCAGTGGAAGCTACATTTTCTTCAATGATATTTTCCTCTTGTGGCATCCTCTCTTTATCTTCTTCTTGTTTGATTTCAATGTTCTACTTGGGCTCAGTGCTCTTTTCTTTTATCTCCTCTTCTTCTTTATCATTTTCTTCCTCCCTTCCTGGAGCCACTTCTTCCTACATCAGGCCCTCATCTTGGCCAGTCCGTAGAGGTTCCTCAATTATTTCTACCTCTAGATCCATGTTTATCTTCCCTTCTTTGGAGCAGTGCTCCTCTAGGAATATCTCTTCTTCTGGCTCCTGACCCAATATCTCCACTACATAGTGCTCATCAAGACCCTCAACATCTTCTTCAAAATTTTGTGGCCCTTCCTCATCAGAGGCCACTTGGTCCAAGTTTATACTTAATCCTCCCTATGAATGTTCAAAATAATCATCTTTAATAGAATCCTTGGGCTCATCAACTATATATTGTACAACCTCTTTGTGTTGTTCGGTGCTAATTCTTTCCATTTCTTCTGAGATCTACATTGTGGCCTCCATTTTTGGCATTTCGGTAGGTGGCAGGGGAAGGGGAAAGGCAAGGGAAGGGGCAAGGAAGTAATAATTTGGGCCATTAGTGCCATGATATTAAGGTCAAGGATTACCCTAGAGAGCTCAATGGGCACATTTTGAATATACGCTACAAAATCTTGCATTAAAATAGGTGGTGTCATAGATGTAGATTGCATGGATGGTAGTAGAGTGGAAAAATTAGGTAGAGGAGGCAGGAGCGAGGAAGATGATAGTGGTGAAGTGGTTGAAGAAGAAGAGTCTAATACCATTACCAGAGTAGTTGGTGAGGTGGAGGTTAGGTGGACTGATATGTCCATGGTGGAAGGAGATGAGATAGGAAAGGATTTGGAAGCAAAATGTGGAGGGATGGTGATGGCAGCAACAACAACAGGAGTGGAAATGGTAGGTAGTGAGTGAGGCTACTTAGTTTCTTCTTCCTCTTTGTGGTGTGGTTCTTTCTCCTAAATGGTTGGAATTTCAAGTACAAATTTCCCCATTCTTTCCACCCTTTTGGATGGTTGGCATTTTGTACCCTTCCTAGAATACACCTTTTTTTTGGCTTATGCTCAGGTGCATCCTTACTCTTCTTAGATCTAGTAATAGGCATGGACTTGGGAACTTTGCCCAGTGAACCAATGGTTGTACCATTGTTTTTTTCACTCTCAATTTCATCTTCTAGTTCCCCATATGTAAGCTTCGCACCTTGCTCCTTCAAATAGGCTATTTGTGCATCCACCCATTTCCTAGTTCTGTGTTCAGTGGGTCGAGTTAGAATGTTGAGGTCAGTGACCTCTTCCTCATTCCAATCAATGACTGATAGGGGCTTATCATCCAAGGTAATATATATTTCATCTAAAACATTTTCGTCTTTGACAATTTGATCAAACACTAGAAATAGATTGATGGATTTCACTAATTGAGCAGCCATCCTCATGTAGTGTCACATTAAAACCTATTTTTCATCTCAACAATTTTCCCAAAAGTCTTCGATGTGTGATCGGTTGGCATATTATCTTCCAACTTATTTCCTCAACTTACAATGAGTATCCACTCTTCCCCTATCGATATGTAAGTCCAAGTGGTACTCTGCCAATTCCTTTTATGAGTATTCGACACATTGGATAGCTAGGCAAGAGTACATTCCTAGCCTGAACATAAGGGGATATGGAACCCCATCTTAGTGTTTGTTGCTCAGCAGGGTATGGGTAGTCTACAACTAGCGAGTAGCCTCCAACAAGATGATCTAGTTGTTTAGGTAGCACGGTAACCAGTAGGGCTTTCCTGAGAACCCCTCTACCCTGATGTAAGTGAATTTTGGGAATTGAATAAATAGATACCTAAAACCTTTTATAAAAGCTTTGGCACTATGGATTACTCTTCTTTAGAAATCTCCTCCCAAGAGTCTAATTATATGCCTGATGAAGGCATCATTTACCCTTTTGTATACCCTCTTGCAATTTTTGTACTTCAATTTAGGATAACAATCATATACTTTTGAGTTCTCCTTTCTTGGTTCCCAATTTCCCTACACAAAATAGTCCCTTATATGGGAATTTGACCACTAGGAGATAGATCAAATATGAGGTCATGTAGAATTGGGAGGTCTTCTTTATGGCCATAAGCTGATTATGCAAATTGTCACTTATCATTTTGGCCCAGTGGAAGCTAGCGGTACTACGGACGATCTCCTCCTCAAATTAGAACATCCATTCTTCAAAGAATGTTGAAGTAGAAAGGCCCATCACTCTACTCAAGAGAGTGACTAGATCATGATATTCTTCAAAGAAATAACTCCTGTATAACTTCTGAGGCACTTTGTTGGCACTGCCCCTCTTATCCTTTAACCAATGTTGATTGATCATTCTTTTGCATCCCAGGGCATCTTGTTGCCAAACCTTATGAGTGAACTCCTTTTCTACCTCCCCCATCTTTTCAAGGTCATAATTCTGAATGTCTTGCCAATACCCTCCTCTCTTTGGAAATTATCTTCCTATTATTAGAGTGGTAGCACTCCCAACAGGCCATGACCAATTTTAGAGCAATTAGTGCAGGATGGAAGCCAATTTCCTTTGCAAGGTCACTTCCCTTTATCTTCTAGGCATCCCATATGGTGGGGTTGACCATGACCCTTTGCTTGAATTCATCTATGTTAACATGCCCTAGGTCTGTAAATGAGACGGTGTCCCAGTTGGAAGTGAGCTTGGAGGTGTACTCCACCCCATGAAAATGGGACTTCATTTGTTCTTTTTCTTATTTTCCCCTTGGAATTCTTACAGGATTCTTTCCCTTATCAAATTTTCCTATGGGCTTCCTTGATGGTCCCTCAAGAAGTTCCATAAATCCTGCATGAAAAAGGTACAGTGACTGCTTTGACAACTTAACAGAGAAAATATTAGTTAAATACTTCAAATTCTCAGCTAGATCCATTTATGTACCCTTAGAAGATCATGGCATTCATCATTGTTAAATATTTGGAGCTTGTTCAGTTCATTTGCACAAATGTTGGTTCAGGGGTGTGGTTTTCCCCTAGGCATAAGTCATCAACAAGAAAGCTATTAAAGAACAACGCTCGGACTGCAGAATCTCATAAACAACCACCTGCACTTGAATTTTCACATGGTATTTTTGGTGGGTAAATCTAAGTCTGAATCATTTGGCATGTATGGAATCCTCGGTGAAATTTCTCTCATTTTTTTTTGTTTATCAAACTAATCCCCTTTGGTTAATGCGAGTGCAGGTGTCATGGGGTGAAAAGCAGTGAGTTCTTTACTAGCAAAAGAGTAGAAAAAGGAGGATGTCCTATCACATGCAGAATTTGCATTGTGGAACCTGCAAATATTCTAGATGTTATCAATTATGCCTTGGAGTCAATCTTTGATGTCGGTCCTAGGGAGTGCAAAGTCAAATAGTGGGCCACAGGGGTGTTCCCACTCATAAAGAATGGTAGTGACAAAATGATGTTCTACATGAATGCAAACACGTGATTTTGACATAGGCTAAGGGGTTTTCAATGCTAGGGAAGATCACAAGTGTTGGGCCTTAAGTTGCAGAGGATTTTATGGCATTGTTGGGATGAATTAGGGCTTGACCCTAAAATATTTCAAACTATCACAAAACCCTAACAGTAAAATTATTTTAACAAACTAAAACACATGGGAAAGGAAAAGCTATGTGGGATTATACCTTTAGATTGCACACTGAAAACTAAAGTGAATCTGGCTTAAATCTGATGTAGGGCCTTGCATGGGCGAGAACTCTATTTTCTCCTTCAAAATTCAAAAATGTAGGGTGAAAATGACAGTTGGGGAGCCTCTATTTATACAAAAATTTCCATTAATGGAAAGCATTAATTACTAGTATGGCATGCCTTGGGTAGGTGAAGATTACATATTTTTGCACCAATGTGGGCAATCAATCAAGACTTGGGGGGAAAAATGAGATGTGAAGTTCACCATGTGGTTGGGCACCATGGGTTGGTCACTACTTTGTGACGAAGCAACAACAAAAGTATGTAGAAGGAAACTCACCTATGTGGGTCCGCCTAGTTTGATGGATGCAGGGGAAAAGAGAAGATGGAGATCTGTAGACCAAGTTTCGTAGCTACCAAAGACTTAATGAATTTTGGATAGGTGACTTTGGTCAAGGGGAATTTGATGACTTTAATGCATGTGACCAATTTGAGCTTAGAAATAGGGGCACACAAAATGAGGCGAGGGAAAAAATAAAAGAAAGGGGGTCCCCGATCCGAATGGGGCATGTGTGTTATAGGCACAACAAATGGAAACTCCACTAGGAGAATGCTCCCGAGAATTCCAAGGGTAAGGACTCATCTGGAACTTAGAATCTCTGGTTTCACATACTAGCATCCAATTTCCTCAAATGAACTAAAGACTTAAAGGAGGAAAAAATATTTGTTTGAATCAAATCACAAAATATCTCAGAAGTGTGTGCAGTGAGTTCATTTCTCTCCATCAGAAACCATAGAGGACAATAATCAACCAACCAAGGAAAGCTACGTAGGTAATCTAACCCCAAAAGTAACCTGGACATTAGTCCACTACCAGTCAGGCATCTATATCCCCGACAAAGTTCTCACTATGATCCCCACAAATATTGCTTTATTTCCAGTCGAGCATCCATAGCCCCGATAGAGTTGCTCACACACCCACATAGTTACCTATTTTTCAATATTTCTTTCTTTCTTTTCTTTCATATCTTCCTTTTGATATTCTTTTTCTCAATTACATAAGCACTGAAGCTCATAGTGGGTTCAAATGGTGATTGTAGTGGTCACTAGAGCAGATTTAATATTTTTCACTTTCCGCAGTGTCATGATGACCATCATATAGTTGATTAAGAGTATTTAAAAAGTGTGTATTATGTGTAATTTGAGATAAACACAATAGGATTCAACTAAGGGTTCCATCCTAGGTCAAGTTCGAGTTCAAGCGAAGAAACCCACTTTATGGAAGTGGACAAAAATCCATGGTAATTGATGAAGACTTATCCAAGGAATGAAAGGAGTGTGCAGCAAAGTAGGTCCTCTGTCAAGGTCAAGCACAACCATCACATCAAGATTGGAAAACACCCTCAGAAAAATGAATGTCGGGAAAGCAAGCAAGAGTGAAGCAAAAGAAAAAGAAAAATGAAAGGAAAGGACCTACCCTAACTATATACAACTATATACATCAGAAGAGCTTGGACAACTTAGGCAAGGAGATAATGCTTGAGGTACTACCTATTAACAGGCAACAAGACATCCTCTCTAGTGATTTTCTTGAGGTGAAAGGTATTATCTCCTAAGATCTCAAAAATCTAAAAGGGGCCAAGCTAGAGCATATCAAATTTGTGATGTCCCCCTTTCTTTTCATGGGTCTTGTCCCAACATAGGACCAAATCTATGATCCTAAAGGCCTTAACTTTGTCTCTATGGTCAAACCATCTCTTCACTATGCCCTGATGTTTCATGAAATTTTCTACTACTTGGGTATGGACTTCCTCCAAATACAGCAGCTTCGCTATGTAATCCTCATTGTGTTCTCCCTCCTCATAGTAGGCATTGATGAATTGAAGTGTAGGGATCTTGAGGTGGACTAGGAAAATAGGCTCTAAACTATAAATGAGATAGAATGGGGAGTTTCCTAAAGTAGCTTTATGATGGGTGTGATTTTCCCATAGAGAAAAATGTAGCTTAGTATGCCAGTCTTTTGGGTTCTTGTCAAGCAGTTTTCGTATGATAGTTAGCAAGTTTTTGTTTGTGGACTCAACTAAACCATTCCCATGGTGATAATAATTAGAAGAAAAATTAAGGGAAATCCCATAATCAAACGCCCAACCAACAAACTTAAGGGAAGCAAATGCAGGACCATTATCACAAACCAAAGTAAACAAGAAACCAAAACAGTTTATAATAAATCTTTCCAGAAAATTAGTAACTACTTCAGTTGTACATTGCTTGCAAGTAATTGCTTCAGTCCATCTAGTACAATAATCAAAAGCAATCATAATATACCTATGGCCTACAGAGGATGGTGGGTTTATTGGACCAATAAAATTGAGACCCCACTAAGTGAAGGGTCTTACCTCAACAATCGGGTACAACAGGACAGAAGCGTACCTATCCATGGTGCCAATAGTATGACATACGTGATAGGATCTGACATGGTTATGAGCATCTTTGAATAGGGTTGACCAGTAACACCTAGACTATAGGATCTTATGAGTTGTTGAAGGACTAGACCCATGTCCCATTCTGAACTTATCATGAAACGCTTTCAACACTTGGGTTGCTTCTTCCTTTCCTAGGCATCTAAGATAAACTCCCTCATGGTTTTTCTTGTATAATATGGCTCCTTGTAGCATGTAGCTATTTCTTTTCAACCTTAAAGCACATTTGTGTACTCCTTGTAGTCGTGAAGGACACTTGTTATTCTATAGATAGTACACAATGTTGTCATACCATTCATCAAGAGAAATATCCTCCAGCTAATATTACTGCACTGTGAACTTAGGTTTTGTTTTTGCCATCGTACAAGTGAGGTATTTCCCTCTGACCAACTTCATGGGCTGAATCTCCATGTCATATTCCTCTAGTAGCGTGACCCATTTTCCTCTCCTTTCCCCTGGTTCATTCTACATTAGTAGGGTCTTAACATTTGGGTCTAGGATAATGGTGAACACTTTCTTCCTTAGGATGTAGTGTCTAAATTTCTTAATGCTATGAACCAAGGTATACACTTGCTTTTCCAAATTGTGGTAACTTAATCTCATGTCCTTTAACATGGCACTCATAAAATCAATGGGGTGCTCATTCCCTTTTTCATCCTTTTGCATTAACATGCTAGCACATGAGTGATATGAAGCAAAAGAATAGATGTAGAATGGATTCAAATAGTCTAGACTAACCAACACTGGAGTGTTTGCAATAACTCTCTTAATTTCTTCAAAAGCATATTTGGCTTCCTGTGTCTATTCTATTTTGGTATCTTCCTTGAGCATGGAATTTAATGGCTTAACTATCTCTACGAAGCCTATGATGAATTTCCTAATGAAGTTGATCTTCCCAAAGAAATAATTCATTTTTTTTCACTACCTGGAGGTTGAATCTTAAATATGGCCTGTATACGCTCCAAATCTATGGAGATTCCCCTTTCAAAAATCATGTGTCCTAGTAGTTTCCCTTCAGTCACCCCAAAGATGCATTTCTTTGGGTTTAGTGAGATGCAAAACTTTCTGCATTTCTGAAAAACTTTGCACAAGTCAAAGATCTAGTCCCATCTTTTCTTCGAGAACATCGTGAGGCCATCCATGTATATGATGACGTACTTTCCAATGAGATCATTGAAGGCTATTTCCATGTCACACTGAAATGTCATACCTACCTTAATCAATCCGAACAACATCCTTCTATATGTAAGTGTTCCCCAGTTCATGGTAAATGTTGTCTTGTGCCTATCCTCGTATTGTACCATCACCTAGTTATATCTAGAGTAGCCATCAAGAAATGACATTATTTGAGACCCATTTACAATTTGTAATGCCTCATCCAGTGAGGGGATTAGATAATTTTCCTTTTTAGAAGCTCTATTTAGATTCAAGAAATCCACGCATAATCTGATTTCCCAATTCTTTTTCCTGACCGGAACTAGATTTTCCACCCACATGGAGTGCCTGATAGGAAAGATGATTCGAGCAAACAACATATTCTGCACTTCCTTGAAGATAATAGGTTCCAACAGTGCATTAATCAGGTGTAGAAGTTTCTAGAAGGTTCTCACATCTAGCTTAAGGAGAATAGTATGAGTAATAATTGAATTATCATAGATTTTAAGGTTCTGATACCCCCAAGCAATCACATCATGATAAGTGTGCAAGGCATTCACAATTCTTTTTCTTTCCTCTAGGGTGCACACTTTTCCAATAAAAAACATTTTTTACATCATCTACAGTACCCATGTTATGAGCATCACATTGATTATATATTGACTATTTCTTAGTCTACTGATATTGATCCTTGATCTAATCCAAATCAAAAATCCTCTCTAGCTAGACCATGCCTCATGGTATTGTGTTGATTTTTAAATTGATTACTCCTTCAATATCAATTTCAGCCTCTCTCGGTTCCACTTCATCAATGATTTGGGAAGCAAATACATCTGATCTAGTGATGAAGTTGAGTATATGCTTATCACCATTAAACACTTGGAAGTGAGTGACATTGTTAGGCACTAGTGGAGTAGAAGTGATCTCTACCATGAATTTCTTTAGACCAATCAATGATAAGGGCTGAAGGGTAGTAGCTTCCTAGGCCAAGGCACCAACAGTTTTATTTTTGCTATGAGGAATGAGCTGAATATTGAATGCATCTAGCCCTTCTATGAGATCCCACACCCTATGCCTATAGTTTGCTAACCTTCTATCATGACAGGAGTATAATTTACTGACTTGCTCGACTACTAATTCTGAGTCCCCAAAAACTTGCAACATTTTGACTTTCTTTCTCAATGCCATTAGTAATCCATGAACTAATGCTTTGTATTTTGCTACATTATTTGTGCGATAGAATTGTAATCTATAGGCAGTAAAATACGTCTTACTCATAGGAATAATGAGCTCAAAGCCTACTCCCACTCCTTGCTTGGATTTGGATCCATCAAAACGTAGTGTCCAAAATTTGGAGGGACTCTTTCCCTTGGAATCAATGAAGCAAACATCTTCTCTTGGTTGCACTTCTACTTTTGTACCTCTAAGGGGATGCTTGCACTTGGGCTGGCCTTGATCTTGTTGTTCTGCCATATTATCTTCTAGATCAATCTATCCTTTGACGTACTCTACTGCCGTTTGACATAGGTAGCATTCAAATTCTGAATGAACCGCATTGTGTACCCTACACTAGCTTGGCAGTAATAACTCTTCAAAATCCATCCTAGCTCCTAGACAGAGCTAATCTTGCACATGTTCTAGTATAAACTCTTGGAAACCATCAAGCAACCCATGGAAACCACCCTCATGTGATTCTTCATCCTATGATTCAATCAACACTTCTATGTTGTTATGAAGAAAAGCTAAATTAGTGGGGACTTCACATAACACAAGGACCTCTTTTGTTTCCTCTTCTTCTTCTTCTTGATCCTGGTAAGCAACAAGGAAGTAGTTTCCCAACGCTGTTTTTGCAAATAACACCTCATTCATGTTATTGTACTCAATAATCATGAACTTCATATGGGTTTCTTGATCAATATGTATTTGATTAGGAAATCCATTCCATGGTAGCCATAAGTGAGAGTAATCAATGGCAGCATAACCATTCAAAGCTCAGGTGAACTCTCTTCCCAATATGATGACATAGGCATATGGGATGTTAACAACTTAGATGTCGATGACTTGTTGTACCCTTGGGTGAAACTTGCATAGGGATTATGTTCAAATCCCCCACTATATTCACCTTAGTCTTATCAAGATGATTCACCTTTCATTTGGATGGGGTCAAAGTTATTCCTAGTGCCTGGCATACTGCAAGTGGCATGACATTAGTTGAGGTTCCTGAATCTAACAAGAAATTATGGAGGTTTTTCCCAAATATAAGGATTGTTAACAAGAAGGGAGGAGTCTCCAATCTTCCTTGAAACAATCCCACAAAGACATCAACTTGGGCTACTTGATTCTTATCCTTGTCATTTTTCTTTTCGCTTATTTGTACCTGACCTTGCTCTTTGGTTGGTGATTTTCCCAATAGCTAACTTGTACTAGTTTGCTAGTTTGGGGGTTGATCAGACTTCTTTCCTATAATTTCCCTAATCACTGGCTCATTATTAGATGTGTCAAAAGAAACTCTCTTTCCAAGTATCTCTTGGGTTGGTTTTGATGAGATAGTCCCATTTAATGACCTAAAGAAGGAATTATTTCTAATAGTGGGCACCCTTAACAACTCAAAGGCTGATAGACTCACTTTGACTTTCTTTAGTTCATCTACTACATATTCCCCCATTTGTTTGATCTCTACCTCAAAGAAAGGGCATTGGGTAACATTGGTGGATTGGATTTGAGTTGGGTTTAGCTTCCTATTTCTACTGAAGTATTGGGTAGGCACTTTGGGATAGGTCAGATTATTACTATCCTTAGGATTAGGTGGGGTACTAAAATTATTAGGAGGGGTAGATGTTGTGAAAGGACCACCAAATTTTCTATTCCTTAAGTTGTAAGGATTTTCTCTCTAGTGGAACATATGGACTTCATCCTCATGTGGCTCTTCTTCATCAACTAGACCAATATCTACTGAATCAAAGAGCTATGATAGGGATCTCTCATTACTTACTTCTTATGCTTCTCCTTCCTTGGTTGCAGCCTCCTTCTCGGGCGAGTTTCTTTCACTTTTTGGGAAAGGGGCTTGGTTGATGATTAACACTAAGGAATCATATGACTTTGATGGAAAAATATCTCTATAGCCTGAGCCATCAATGGCATTTTAGACATCTACTTGAAAATTTTCTGCAACTATTTGGAACTCTGGGCAATCCAACTAAGAATGCCTATTGGTTTTGTTAATTTGACACCATTTGGATAGGGTTGTGTCAGCAAAGTAAACTCTGCTTGTGGACTTGTCATCACTACCTAGTTGTTCAAGAGATGTGGGAATGCCTCTATTGTTTGGCTTAGTGTTCCAAGTTATATTTTTCCTTTGTGATGGTCTTCTTTCAAAGTTTTGCCCTAAATTCTGACCTCTTTCATAATTTTGGCCCAAGGATGTACCAACATCATGATTGTCTCAATTTTTGTTGGCTTGAATGCTCCTCTGCGAAGCTTGCAACTCATTTTTTTGATTCCTCAGATGATTCATCTCAGTGGATATCTTCTTCACTAGTTTAGTCAACTCATCAATTTGATCTGTATCTGCATTTCCTTGAGGAGGAACTGAATTCTAAAGGAAAATAGGTTGTGCCATAGGTTGGTTCTACTAGACAGCTAGGAATTTGGAATTCTACAAGTATGAAGGCACATGGGATTTTTGAATACATGCCTACTATTATGGAGCTTGCAAGTAGTGCGACACTAAGGGATCTTGATTCAATGACTGCCATGGGTTTGGCACAATCAACAGTTGTGGTACTTGGTTCAGCAATGTCATTTGATGAGCCAAGACATGGGTGAGCCCTTGGATTTGAGTTGGGTTGGAAGCCAGCCCCAATGAGGGTAGCAGACCTATGATGTGTTGTCCTAAATCTTTGCTTTCTTTCACCACTTCTGCATATGCATCCACCAATCTTGCAAGTGGTTGATGCATCCTTTTGACCAATGTCGACATGATATTATCCAAGGCAACATATATACCATCCTAGTTCATGCATTGTCAACTACGTAGGGAGGTTGCAGCTTCATGTAAGCCTTTTGAAATTGGTCATTGAATGAGTTTATAGGCCCATTAACTTCTCTCCTTACCAACATAAATTGTTGATATAACTCTATAGGACTGATAAGAACCTTGAACTTCTACAAGAAATTATTCTTCATGAGGTCCCAAGAGGTAATGGAGCCTGTAGGTAAATTGATATACCAATAAAGATGCTTCATCCCCTAATGAGTAAGAGAAGAGCCTACAAGCCACATCTTCATGTTCGATCTGCATATACTTCAATGTTTTTTGGAAGATCTTGATGTGTTGTTCTACTTTTCTTTGTCGATCACGTGGATGAAACTTGGTGCAAAAGCCTTCCAGATTCTTTGGCATGTCATGGTAGTCATTGGAGGACAAGGGCGATGGGTTATTACCCAACCAATCCATTGTGGGAAGTGGAGGTTGCACCAAATGTGCTATAGTAGCTTGGGGTTGAAGTGGGACAATAATTGGGGCAATGCCCTGTGAATGAGGAGTGGAGATTAGGGCAACACCTTGGATGTGGTAAATGAGTGGTGAAAATACTGTTTGAAGTGAAGGCGAAGGTAGAGATGGATAGATGGAAGGAGATGGAGGATATGGATATCGACTGAGATGGGCTGAAGCTAATACTTCCCCTTTATTGGATCTCCTAGCCTTAGTATGGGGCTTTAGCTTTAGGAATTTCCCCCTTGTTTGGCATTGATCTTATTATCATATGAGATCTTTGGGAGGAAGATGACCCAAACTGATCTAGCTTAGTTTGGCCCTCCTTCTAGTGCATGTTCTATTAATGGGTGTTTTTTCACTTCTCAACATAGACAATGCACAAGTGAAATTTCTCTCTTGAAAGGTAATTTCTACAACTAAGTTTTAGAAATCAGCACAAGGTCTCTCGAGTGTGAGGTCATGACAATGATTGGAATATTTCAATGGTTGATGTGGTTTGTTGGTCATCACAAAGGGGCCTTTATGGCTCCCTAAGCTTGAGGAATTAGGTTTGCAAATGGATTTTTGCGAATTCTGGAAATGAATGAGCAGTTGTTATAATTTCAAAACAACAAGCTAAAACTCATTCTTGCTCATATAATTTGGCTTTATAATGATGCTAGAACTTTTTTTTCAATTTAAATTTTAAAGAAATAGAAAAAGGAAAAAATGGTTAGAAGTTTCCAAGACCTATGACTAATGGTGAACAGTAACAATGGAGGATGCTATTGTGGATAGACTTCCCAAAACTGAGTTCCACTTAACCAGGGACAACCCACTGTCTCATGAAACTAGTACAATCTTCAAAGGGTCGTTTCAGATTTTTAGATTTTTCATTCAACATTAAAGCATGAATAACAATTGATATTATATTTAGCAATATAAATGAGCTTAGACTAAATTTACATAGCAGTTTCTCATAAATAAACAACAAAATGTATGAGCTAGGAAGACATCAAACACCATAGCATACTTCACCATTAAAGCACAACATCAACTAATAACTAGAAATAACATAAAAAATGGAATAGAAAAGCTAAAATCTACCACTTGGACATAGAATCATGCACACGTGGAGAAGAATACACAAGAAACCATCAAAATAATCTTTTTCTAATATATTAATGCAACATTCTTTTACACAACTCATCTCTCTCTTAAAATGAGAGGATGCCCCCTATTTGTAGTTTTCAAAAAGTGAAATGAATGGACAAGATTCATTTACAATGAGTGATCAAGATTCAATTTCACTTAGGGTTTCACCTACCCCCAATTTATTACAATATAAAATAGACTATTTTGTCTTCTTCTCTATTTCATCCTCTAGTCTATTTTTTCTTGTAGTTTTTTTGTCTTTTAGCTGCCTTTTCAGCCTTTATAACTACTTCAACAAGTATTCATCATTGATGATAGGCTTCCTAGCCTCCTACATTGTTGCGTACTCAACAAACATGCCAATCATGGCTATGAGTTTCTTCTCCTCAGATAGATCAGATTTGAGGATTTGAAAGGCTATCTTCTTGAATCTATCAGTGATGTGATCCTAGTTCTTAGTGCACTTTGGCGTAGCCTTTATAACCTATTCTAACTGAGTGAAATCCCTTGTAGGAAAATCCATGAAATCTAATGATAGTATGTCTCTAGCCCCTTGTTCCATCTTTTTATGAAATAATGTCTTGATTTTCTCCAGATCTAGTTCCAAAGCAGACATTTCATAGGTCGTCATCATCTTAAGATAATTTCCACTGTCCGTTTGATGCTGCATGACCCATTCACGATCAAGCTACAATTCATGGAAGAAATTCTCCAGAATTTATTTCCTATAATCAAGGTTCATTTGCCACATTTCAACTAGCCAATGATCCTCATTTGGCAGCTCTAGCTCTTTTTCCCAAATTTCCTTGAAAAGCTTGAGGATGCTCTCTAGCTTAGGACAACTAATCCTATATAGCTCGAAGAACTCCTTGTACGTATTTATCATGTCCTCCACTTATTTCTACAAACCCCCAAATTTATTGTGCACTCTAGCTACATGGTGGATGCCCATATCACCATTATACACCACTCTATTGAACCAATCCACAGTGGATTTGGTCCAATTATTCATTTTCTCCATTTTATTTAGCTCCTCCTTGTAGAGGAGGTCAGGCACAAATGATTCTTCCAGAGTTTCTTCCTCTATAGAATTCCATTGTTGAATGTAAGCAATGAGGTCTGCCACTTGCGCATTCAACTCTTCTTTAGCGAACTAGTCCTCATTCATTTGTTCTATAATGGTGCACACTAATCCTTAAAGATCATCCATCTTCTATTCATGGGTTGTCAAGCCCAGATTGATCATAGATATTTGGTAGTCTTTCCCCTAAATGGCTCTCACCTCTTTAATAGCTATTGGGGAGACAATTTGTAGCATTCGAGACCCAAAAGCGTCAACCATGATGTGGGATTAGATTTTAGGCTGCTTCTCCTTTCGGGTCCTTATCTATGCTATGGCTAGTATTGCCTCTATTCAGGCCTTAGGTTTAGCAACCACTGGAGCCTTCTTCTTTAACTTTTGTTCCAACCACACCAGGAACCTCTGTTTGACCCTTTGGTGGTTCATGATCACCTTCCTCTTCTTTTTCTTTCTATGGTTAATCTTCTTCATCACTAGGAGCCTCTTCATCATTCTTTTCCTCCTCATCTTCCTCCTTTTCTAGTGTAGTCCTTCTTGTATCAGGCTCGATGGAAGCTACATTTTCTTCAATGATATTTTCCTCTTGCAACACCCTCTCTTTATCTTCTTCCTATTTGATTTCAATGTTTCGCTTATGCTCAGTGCTCTTTTATTTTATCTCCTCTTCTTCTTTATCCTTTTCTTCGTCCCTTCCTAGAGGCACTTCTTCCTACATCAGGCCCTCATCTTGGCTAGTCCATAGAGGTTCCTCAATTATTTCTACATCCAGATCTGTGTCTATCTTCCCTTCTTCAGACCAGTGCTCCTCTAGGAATGTCTCTTCTTTTGGCTCTTGATCTATTGTCTCCACTATATAGTGCTCATCAAGACCCTCAGCATCTCCTTTAGAAGTTTATGGCCCTTCCTCATCAGAGGCCACCTGCCAAGATAATACTTAATCCGCCCTCTAGATGTTCAAAATAATTATCTTTATCAAAATCCTCGAGCTCATCAACTATATCTTGTGCAGCCTCTTTGTGTTTCTCTACACTAAGTCTTTCCATTTTTGTTGATATCTGCATTGTCGCCTTCATTTTTTATGGCTCGGTAGGTGGCGGAGGAAAGGGTAAGACAACAGTAAGCTAGGAAATTAGTACCTAGACCTAGGGGTCAAGGATTACCCTAGAGAGCTCAATAGGCACATTTTACATATATGCTACAAAAGCTTATGACAAAATGGGTGGTGTCATAGATGTAGACAACATGGATGGTGGTAAAGGGGAAAAAGTAGGTAGTGGAGGAGGTAGCGAGGAAGATGACAATGGTGAAGTGGTTGAAGAAGAAGAGTCTAATACCATTACTAGAGTAGTTGGTGAGGCAAAGTTGAGGTGGATTGATATGTCCATGGTAGGTAGAAGATGGAGGGGTGGTGACGACAACAGCAACAGCAGGAGCGGAAGTGGTAGGTGGTGAGTGAGGCTGCTCAATTTCTTCTTCCTCTTCATGTTGTGGTTCTTCCCCCTTAATGGTTGGAATTTCAAGTACAAATGTCCCCATTTTGTTTTCCCTTTTGGATGGTTGGCCTTCTGTAGCCTTCGTGGAATACACACTTTTTTTGGGCTTACACTCAGGTGCATCCTTCCTCTTCTTAGATCTAGTAATGGGTGGGGACTTGGGAGCTCTGCTTGATGAACCAGTGGCTGCACTTCTGTCTATTTCACTTTCACTTTCATATTCTATTTCCCCATATGTAAGCTCCACACCTTGCTCCTTTAGCTGGGCTATTTGTGCATCCACCCATTTCCTAGTTTTTTGTTTGATGGGTCAGGTGAGAATTTCAAGGTCGGTGAGTTATTCCTCATTCCAATCAATGATCAACAGGGGCTTATTAGCCAAGGTAATATATCTTTCATATAAAAAAAATTCATCTTCGATGATTTGATCAAGCACTGGAAATAGATTGACGCACTTCATGAATTGATCGGTCAATCCTTGTGTAGTGCCACATCCAAACCTCTTTGTCATCTACACAATTTTCCTAGAAGTCTTCGATGTGTGGTCAGTGGGAATATTGTCTTCCAAATTGTTTCCTCATCTTTCCATGAGGATCCACTCTTCCCCTATCAGTATGTAATTCAAAGTGCTACTCTTCCAATTCCTTTTTTGAGTATTCAACAAACTAGGTAGTGAAGAAAAAGTACATTCCTTGCTTGAAAGTAAGGGTATGTGGAACCCCAGCTCGGTGTTTTTCACTCAGTAGGGTATGGATAGTTTGCAGCTGCTGAGTAGCCTCCAAGATGATATGGTCATTTGGGTAGCGCAGTAACTAGTAGGGCTTTCCCGAGAACCCCTCTACCGTGATGTAGGTGAATTTCAGGAATTGAATAAATAGATAGCAAAAACCTTTTATAAAAGCTTTGGTGTTGTGGGTTACTCTTCTTTTGAAATCTCCTCCCAAGAGTCTAATTATATGCCTGATGAAGGCATCATTTACCCTTTTGTATTACCTCTTGAATTTGTTGTACTTTAATTTAGGATTATAGTCATATACTTTGAGTTCTCCTTTCTTGGTTCCCAATTTCCCTAAACAAAATAGTTCCTTATATGGGAATTTTACCACTAGGAGATAAACCAAATATGAGGTCATGTAGAATTGGAAGGCCTTCTTTATGGTCATAAGCTAATTATGCAATTTGTCACTTATCATTTTGGCCCAGTGGAAGCTAGCAGTACCGTAGAGGATCTCCTCCACAGTAGAACATCCATTATTCAAAGAATGTTGCAGTAGAAAGGCCCATCACTCTACTCAGGAGAGTGACTAGATCATGATATTCTTCAAAGGAATAACTCTTGTATAACTTTTGAGGCACTTTTTTGGCAGTGCCCCTCTTATCCTTTAACCAATGTTGATTGATCATTCTTTTTCATCCTAGGGGATCTTATTGCCAAACCTTCCAAGCGAACTCATTTTCTACCTCCTTTTCGAAGGTCAAAATTCCAAATATCTTTCCAATAGATTTAGTAAATAAATTTTCTAATACCCTCCCATCTTTAGCAATTATCTTCCTATTATTAGAGTGGTAGCACTCCCGACAGGCCATGACCAATTTTGGAGCAATTAGTGTAGGAGGGAAGCCAACTGCCTTTGCAAGGCCACTTCCCTTTATCTTCTAGGAATCCTCTATGGTGGGATTGACCATGACCCTTTGCTTGAATTCATTTATATTAACATGCCCTAGGTTCTTATTTGAGATAGTGTCCCAGTTGGATGCAAGATTGGAGGTGCACTCCACCCTATGAAACCGATACTTCATTTGTTTTTTTTCTTCTTTTCCCCTTAGAGTTTTTGTAGGATTCTTTACCTTATCAACTTTTCCTATGGGCTTCCCTAATGGTCCCTTAGTAGGTTCCATAAATCCTCCACACAAAACATGTAATGAGTGCTTTGACAATTAATAGAGAAAATGTTAGTTAAATCCTTCAAATTCTCAGCTAGATCAATTTATGTACCCTTAGAAGATCATGACATTCATCATTGTTATCAAATCCTTCGCTCCATCTGACAGTCTCAAATGCTCTGCATTTTGAAGCATCCTAGTGATATGCATTGTGAATGCATCATTGGCTCTTCGGTAATCCCAGTGTCCTAGGTGTAATTCCGGATATATCTCATAGACTATATCCTGTCCAAATGTCCCCTATGGATTCAAACCCCTGTATGGGTAGAATCTAGCTAACACATACACCACATAAGAAGACATGGTGAACTTCTTTGTTTCTAGGACATCCCTTAGTTGTTTATCAATCATAGTACTAATAAGTCCTGCCCAATGGTAATTGGTTCCTTGTTCAATCTTGTTGATCACATGGACCATCTAGCTATCCAACACTCCAGCACTTTTCAAACCTGCCACTCTGCTCAAGAATGTGATTGCATCATAAATATCTGATCTAAATCTAACCCTGTGCAACTGCTTGGGCAATTTGGAGTAGTGTGACTTTGGATTTTCCAACCAGGAATTAATCATCTGCTGAGCTTTGGTTGGCTCATTCTCATAATATGTTCGGGCCAAATCCATGTTCAGAGCGCACACAGAAGGAAAATATGGCATGTCAAAGGCTTGGGCAATACAAACAGGACTGAAATTCGCCAAGACCCTTCCCTCAGTGCTGACCACCCTTTGTGTGTCGAAGTCATACTATCGGGCACACTCAAGTATTAACTCGTAGCATTGGATTGCGGGAGGAAACCCTGCCACATGCACTAATCTGAACTTCATCATTCCCTGTCTCAGGACCGACAAATCCTATTGAGTTGTTCTCACTTTAAACTCCTCATATCGCCATGCTCCAACATTCATGTCCGAGACCTTAGACCACACCAAAGATATCTTGCTTTCAGGGAGTTGACTCTTAGTGTCCAATCTTAATCTTTCTGCATCTGAAATAGAGGACCCCTCCGTGTCACCTTTAGATTTTCCTACTGCAACCTTGCTTGATTCAGCCTGCATTCACAAAAGAATGTCATGAGTATCCAATTATCATATGTATTCCAATTCAAAGGTTAGCATAAGATCATATAAGGCCATTAAGAACTATCACAAATCGCCAATCTTTGGAAATCTGGAAAAACAAAGCAATCTGGGAAAACAAGGTAAGTCGGGAAAATCCAATCGGGGCAGAATTTTAGAGAAATCCGACCCAAACGGATTCCTGTTGTTAGGACACCATTTTCCAAATAAATCATTAGTATAGACAACGATTATGAGATTATCATGAAATTCATCCATTAGCAACAAGAAATCAGCATTTAGCATTTACTCCATTAATCCTATCCTCGAGAAATCAAAAGAAATAAAACCAGACAAGAAAACCGGAAAAGTCCGGACAGGAAGGATTTTCGCGAATAGTTCAAATATTTCAGAATTCGCTATACCCCGCGGAATTGGCTGAAACCAGGAAAATCCGGGTGCACAAAAATTTCGCGGACACCTCAGAAACCCGACAGATGACAACACACGAACCAGCGACTGAATGATCATGCAAACTTCTCTTCTTGGATTCTAATGGTCCTAGAATCAATGCTAACCAACAAAATTCAGAATGCACTTAAACTTGAATTTCAAAAGACCTCGAATGACTAAACTTCATGGCAAAATGACGATGCCCTAATTTCGAAAAATAAACCTCCCGCCATGAAAACCAGGGTAAACTCAAGTTTTAGAACACTATCCCTAAGGATGAATCAAAGCACTCCGAGTCTCCATAAGGCAAGGAACTGGTTTAATACAGGCGCAAGATAGACAAATCATAACAAATTCCATAATCTGGGCCAAGCACCGAAAAAACCCTAACCTCACACAATATAGCAAATTACACACTTAGAGGGTAGAAATCTGACCCAGAACACCCTCCAAACGAATGCACCCATCATCTAATGGATAAATACAAGCGCACATGGCACGGGTGATGAGGTTTTACGAAAAGATGGGTCAAACCCTAATTTGATAAATACAAAATTATAACCAAGCATAGGCTGACCAACAATCAATCATAGAATAGTTCAATCATCATGCAAACAGATGAAAAGGCCAATGATAACCTACCATGGATTAGTCCAAACGAAACTCGAACTCGAAGAGGTGACTGCAAAACGAATGCGCCCAAGCAACGAAAACCTCGACACCAGCGCTCCACCAATTCCCACGCAAGTAGTCAATGATTAAAGCTCGAACAGGGAATGCACTCAGACGCCAAGGTAGAAAACGAGTGAATAATGAAATCCAAATGACGTCTAAAAGCCTTTAATCCCTCCATATTCGTGTCTGAGCAAAGGTACCCCAAGCATTAATAAGCGACAAGACATGTTTGAAAAATCTGGAAACCCGAGCCCAGGACGGAATTTCAGAGAAAACCAAGACACGCGGAAAATCTGGATGAACACGAATTTTGCGGAAATGGCAGAAACTGGGATTTTAACGAAGCTCCAGATTTTGGCACAGTCCAGGAAAATCCGCCAGAACTGGAAAATCCCAGAGTCAAGCAGAAACCCGGATTCAGAAAATTCTGCAGTGAACAGACAATAAACCAGAGCCCGGGAAAATCCGCCGGAGTTGGAAAATCCTGGATTCAGGTCAAAACCTAGATTTTCGCTGAAACCCAATTTTAACCAATTCAAGCCCTAAGGCGAGACCAAAACCAGTAAGACCAACATCTCAAGACCTTAAAAAGACAAATCTCATAAAACCAAAGGTCAAAAGACATCATGAAAAGAGGGTCCCTACTCCAAGTGGGGCGTGTGTGCAAAAATGCACAACAAATGGCGACTCCACTGGGAAATGCTCCCGAGCATTTTGATGACAAACTGGAATCAAGAACCCATAACTCATGGTTTCAACTCACCTATCCTGCCACCACCCATGTTAAAACAAAGAAACCACCTAGTCATCCAAATTGTCCTATACCAGGGTCAAAGTGTGTGCAGATGCATTCATTATCCTCCTTTAGTTGCAACAAGAACCAAACTTGGTATGAACAAGCTACATAAAGATTCATACTCTAAAAGTATCCTGGATAGAGCCTCGCTGCTAGTCAGGCATCCATAGCCCCGACGAGGTTATCGCTGTGATTCTTCTGAACATAACTCTACTGCCAGCCAGACATCTATAGCCCCGGTAGAGATATCCAGATCCCTTTGATGAGTTGAATTTAAACTTTTTAATTTTAATATGTATTTCCCCCTTTTTTTTATACTGCTTATCTTTTTACTGTTTTCGCTTCAACCTGTGAACAATGAAGTTCACACTCAAGGATGAGAACCACAGTGGCACTAGAGCAGAAAAAAGGATTTTTCACTTGTTCAAACTTCATAAGGACCTTATGCAACTTTAGGTATCTTTAATTTAAAATATGAGACCTTAATGTATTCCTATTCAAACTGACTAGAAACCCTTTGCCTTAGCACAAGGATAAGTGACATTGGGCAAGGAATTCATACCATAATGCCCTGGAAGGATGATTAGAGTTTGTAAAAGAAATACCAAGAACATTAGACCTACCTTGTCACCATTGTCATACAAATGCAACCAGAGATCCCCAAAAGAGAAAGAACCAAGAGCAAGAGCGACGCAAACCAAAACAAACAAACCAAAGCAAATCTATTCTAACCAAAGCAGAACAACAAAAAGCAACCTAAACTAACTATGTACAAAGCAGGGAGCTGAAAATAGCTCAGGACTGGAAATAATGTTTCAAATACTGCCCATTGACAGGCAGTGGAATATCTTCTCCCGTGAGAGTCCTCAGATGGAAGGCATTATCTCCAAGTATTTCAGCAATCTGATATGAGCCAAGCCACAGTTTATTGAACTTCCCATGGTCCCCTTTTCGATCATGAGGCTTACCCTAGTATAGGATTAGGTCAGAAATCCTAAAGGATTTAATCTTGGCCCTCCTGTCAAACCACCTCTTAACTACCCCCTGATATTTGGAAAAATTCTCAAGGGCATTATCTCGTTTCTCTTCAAGGTGTAATAGTTCTGTTACCCTAGCCTCCCTTCTGTCCCCTTCATCATAAAACTCATTTATAAACTATAAAGTTGGGATCTTGAGTTGAATAGGGAATACTGGCTTGAGACCATATACTAAGTGATAAGAAGATGTTCCGATGGATGACTTAAGCCTTGTACGATCTGCCTAGAGGGCAAACCGAAGCTGGGTATGCCAGTCTTTTGGGTTCCTCTCTAACAGCTTACGGATGACAGTCAATAAGTTCTTATTAGAGGACTCTGCTAAGCCATTACCCTGAGGATAATAATTGGACACAAATTTCACAATAATGCCATGATCAAAAGCCCAATTTGAAAATTTCAAAGATGCGAAAGCAGGACCATTATCACAGACAATAGCAATAGGGCATCCAAATCAATTAAGAATAGCAGACTCTAAGAAATCAATCACTACCTCAGATGTACATTTCCTACAAGCAAAAGTCTCAGTCCATCTTGTGAAATAATCAATAATAGTGAGAATGTACCTGTGTCCTGCAGAAGATGGTGGGTTTATGGAGCCTATGAAATCCATACCCTACTGAGCAAAAGGCCTTACCTTAGTGACCGGCTAGAGCGGAAGCACTACATACCTTTCCCTTGTTGCTACGGTCTGGCACGTGTGACAGGTCCTGACATGATGGTGAACGTCTTTGAATAGCGTGGGCCAGTAATATCCTACCCTCAAAATCTGATTTGCTGTGGCAATCGCAGAACCATGGCCAGTACCATATTTTTCATGAAATTCGTTTATCACCCTTTCAGGTTCTTGTTTCCCAAGACACCTCAAATAAATTCCCTCATGATTTTTCTTGTACAAAACGGCTCCATTTAGCATGAAACTGTCACTCTTCAATCGTAGGGCTCTCCTCTGAACAGCATTAAGATGACCTGGAGATCGTTGGTTCAACAAATAATAAACTATGTCATCATACCAGCCATCTGGGGAAACCTCCTCAATGTTATAATTCTGAACGGTTAGTTCAGGGCCTATTTCGGCCATGGTTTGAGTAAGTCCCTGTCCTCTTACTAACTTCATGGGTTGGATCTCAATATCGTACTCTTGTAGCATTGTCACCCACTTAGCCCTACGCTCTCCTAACTCATTTTGCATTAGAAGTAACTTGACTGCGGGGTCTGGAACAACTGCATAAACCTTATTCCTGAGGATATAATGTCTAAATTTCTTCACTGCTCTAACAAGAGTGTATGCCTACTTTTCTACACTTGGGTATCTCAACTCAGCATCTTTTAATGTGGCACTCATGAAGGCAATGGGATGCTCATTTCCCTCATCAGACTTTTGAGTTAGCATTCCTGCGCACGAATGGTCTGAAGCAAATGAATAGATGTGAAAAGGCTTGCTGTAGTTAGGACTTATCAATACTGGAGCATCAGCAATAGCTCTTTTGATTTCTACAAATGCTTCCTTTGCTTCTGTAATCCATTCGATCTTAGCATTCTGCTTCAACATTGCATTCAGTGGCTTAACAATTTCAGCAAATCCAGTGATGAATTTTCTGACGAAGTTGATCTTGCCAAAGAAAGATTTCATTTCCTTTTTGCTAGCAGGTGGCTGAATCTTCAGGATGGCCTCCACTCTTTCTGGATCAATAGCAATTCCCTTCTCTGATATCACATGTCGTAGCAGCTTTCCCTCTGTTACTCCGAAAATACACTTTTTAGGATTCAAGGATATGCCAAATTCCCTGCACCTTTGAAACACTTTGTGCAAATCTGAAATGTGATCCCCTCTATTTTTTGAAAAAATAGTCAGATCGTCCATATAAATAATGATGCATTTGCCTATGATATCTTTAAAAGCAATATCCATAGCCCGTTGAAATGTGGCCCCTGCATTAATGAGTCCAAATGGCATCCTTCTGTAGGCAAAGGTACCCCATTTAGTTGTGAAAGCAGTCTTATGCCTGTCCTCATATTGAACCATTACTTGATTGTACCCTGAATAACCGTCTAGAAAGGACATCATTTGAGATCCATTAACCACTTGAAGTACTTCATCCAGTGAAGGGACTGGATAGTTGTCTTTTTCTGACGATCTATTCAAATTCCTGAAATCAACACAGAGTCTAATTTCTCCATTCTTTTTCCTCACTGGAACCAGGTTTGCCACCCATGTTGAATGCCTGACAGGAAATATGATTCTGGCAGATAGTAATTTCTGAACTTCTTTCTGTATGACTGGTTCCAATAATGCATTAACTGGTCTCTTCCTTTGCCTAAAAGACTTGGCACTTGGCTTCAGGGGAATAGTATGAGTTATGATTGATGTATCATAAGTTTTCAAGTCTTCATAACTCTAAGCTACTATATCAGGAAAGCTACACAATGCTGTAATTATTCCTTGTCTTTCTTCTGGAGTGCATACTTTGCTAATAAAAATGTTCTTGGCGTTATCTTCAGTTCCCATATTGTAAGTATCACACTGTCCGTTGATAGACTCCTTTGATTCTTGTTCCTGATCCTTGATTTTATCCATATCAAAAATTCGTTCCAACTGTACCATTCCCCTTAGAATAGTATTTGATTTTAGATTCATCACTCCCTCTAAATCCAGTTCTGCTTCTTGGAGCTTTGTTTCATCAATGATTTGGGAAGCAAAAACGTCTGTATTTGTGATAAAATCCAGAATATGTTTGTCATCTTTGAACACCTGAAAGTTAGTAACATTGTCCGGGACTGAAGGCATAGGAATCAATTCTACAATGAACTTCTTCAAACCTGACAAAGATAAAGGCTGCAAGGTGCTTGCGGCTTGAGCCAGAGAATCCATAGTTTGATTCTTCTGCCATGGTATTAGTTGAATATTGAAGGCATCAAATCCCTCAATGAGGTCCCACACTCTATGCCTATAATTAGTCATTCTTCTATCGTGGCATGAATATTGTTTCCTTGCTTGATTACTAACTCAAAATCACCAAAAACTTGCAGAATCTTAACCTTTTTCTTAAGTGCCATAAGAAGTCCATGAATTAATGCCTCATATTCCGCCACATTGTTAGTACAGTGGAATTGAAGCCTATGGGCTGCAAAGAAATTCTTACCTTTTGGACTGATCAGTTCAAACCCTGCCCCAGCTCCATGCTTGGACTTGGATCCATCAAATCTAAGTGTCCAACACTCAGCAGCTGTAATCTTCTTCATCACATCCTTTGGCTTAATATTGCTAGATGGTTTTTCAGACGACACAAACTTCTTTTCTTGATAGTCTTCCTGAGGGTTTTGTATATCTGTTTTAACTGCCAAGGTTGGATTCATGCATTTCTGCACTTGTTCTACTGCTGTTTGGCATAAACAACACTCCAACTCTGAATGGGAAGCATTATGGACTCTACACCAATTAGGTAAGAGTAATTCTTCAAATCTTGTCCTTCTACCTAGGTGAATTTGATTTTCAACACACTGCTTGATGAATTCCTGAAAACTATCTAATAGGTTGATCTGATTATCTTCAGTTTTCTCTTCTTCCTCCATTGATTTTGTCAAAATAGTAACATGGTTGGATCCCATTTCTGCATCAATAGGCATCATGTGTAGCATCAATACCTCCTCTGAGTCTGACTTCTCATACTATGTTGACAACATATAATTTTCCATGCCAACTTCTGATATTAGAACTTCTGTTGAAGTCTTTTGGTATTCTATAATCATGTATTTCATTCTTGGCTCTCTCTCAATCCTGATCTGATTGGGCACTCCTTTCCAAGGAAGCCACATGTGAGAGTGATCAGTAGACACATAACCATTCAAAGCCTTAGTAAAATCTCTTCCTAGAATCAAACCATACGCATCCGGGATATCAGCTACTTGAATATTGATAACCTGTTGAATCATTGGGTCTGAAGCTATCTGCATATGAATCATGTTTAATTCTCCCACCACATTTACTTCAGTTCTATCCAACTGAGTCACCTTCTTCTGAGAGTCAGCAGGTGTAATCCCTAAGGCTCTACAAACTCCAAATGGCATCACATTGGTGGAAGCACCAGAATCTAGTAAACAATTATGCAGATTCTTACCGAATATGCGCACAAAGATCAGGAATGGTGGGGTTTATGTCTTCCCTTGAAATAAAGTAGGCTGAGTATCTACTTGAGCCACTTGAGTCTTGTCGTTTTCCTTTCCTTTGTCTCCAGGGGGAAAGTCAGTCCGAGTGTGTGTTTGATCTTGTGTTTTCACAGGTTGAGAACTAGAAATCTTGTTGTTATGCTCATTAGAAGGTTTATCCAAAGACACAGGATGTGCATCATAAGTACCTAAAACTACCTTCCTAATGGGAGGGAACCTTAATAACTCAAATGCTGAAAGATTTACCTTTAATTTCTTGAACTCCTCAGCAACATATGAAGCCATCTGCCCCTCATTCATATCAGTGGAAGCTTCCCTAGAAGGTTCCTCTGCCTTGTCCTTGTTTGCTTGAATAGCCTTTTCCTTCTGGGGGTCGGTTTGGACCTGTCTTTCCTTCAAAAGGTATTGTCTGGAAACATGTGGATAGGATGGATTATTGCTAGCATTAGGATCTGGGGGAGTACTGAAGTTGTTAGGAGGAATGGAAGTGGTGAAAGTTCCCCTAGCTTGTGGGTGCCTATGAGGCATATCTCTTAGACCTTGCCTCTGAAACATTTGTACTTCCTCAACATAAGCCTCCTCCTGATCGAGGGGGCCATTATCATTTATTGTTTCTTCATTGAATAACTGAGCCACTTCATCCCCATTACAAATTTGATCTGTTTTCCCCTCCTGAGAATCAGATTCCTCCTCTGGTACATTTTCCCTACTTGCTAGGAAGGGAGCATGATTTAATACCAGCACAGGAGAATCATAAGGGCTGGAGAGAACAATCTCCTGCCCATTTGTGTTATTCTCTACCTCATACTGAAAAATAGAGGCTGTCGTTTGGAATTCTGGACATTCCAACTCCGAATGCTGACTCATCTTATGAAGCCTACACCATCCTGATAAGGCTGCTTCAGCCAGGTATACACCACTAGGAGGCTTGTTTTGACTGACTGGTTGATTTGTAGATTGGTTGACCACTTGATTAGCTGGTTGATCCAATGGGGTGGGGACTCCTCCATTATTGGGTCCTGTATTCCATGTTTTGCTCTGTCCCTATGACTGCCTCTTATCAAATCCTGACCCACTACCTTGTCCCCTATCAAAATTCTGCCTCCTATCATTATTGAACCCTCTGTCACTGTTATAACCCCTATCCTGATTATATCCCCTGTCACTATAGAATCCTCTTTCGTTACACTATCCTCTGTCAAAATTCTGCCCTTGTGGAAACTCTTTGTTCTGATTGGATTGCATACTCTTCTGCGCAGCTTGTAATTGGTTGTTTTGATTTCTTAGGTAGGTTACCTCTAGATTTAACTTCTTTATCTGTTCAGCCATTTCATCAATCCTCTCCCTATTTAAATCTCGACAAGGGATCTGGCTTGGGTTACTCTGAGAAGGGACAGGCATTGTAGTAGATCCCATAGACTGATGCAATACTTCAGAATTTTGCAGATAAGTAGGGGAACTATTTGGCTGCAGCTGATACATAGGTTGGTTAACCTGTTGCTAGGGAAAATTCATCATGGGGGAGACTTGGCCCATGGGAGGACCAGGGTGTGGCACCAAGGGTAATTGAGGTACTGGATTCATGATTGGAGTATGATTAGTAAGTGCCTGATTTACTGCCTGAACCTGATTGGGATGTGCAACTGGTCCTAAAGAAGGCAACGGTCCAGTCACATGTTGTCTCAGATCTGTGCTAAGCTTAACAGCTTTTGTATAGGCATCAGTTAGGTTAGCTGGAGGGTTGGGTCTCCACTTCAAAAAGGTTGTTGCAAGGCTGTCCAATGCTTCGTAATAGACTCCCACGGTTGTATTGCTATCCAAAACATAAGGATCTTGAAGTCTGGTGTACGCATGGTGAAACCTATTATTGAAACTGGATATGGGTTCATTGACCTCTCTCTTGACTCTAGTGAATTGCAGGTATAATTCATTGGCACTAATGGGTATTCTAAACTTCTGTAAAAAGGCAGTTTCAAGATCATTCCAATTAAGAATTGAGCCAGATGGGAGGTGATTGTACCAGTAAAAAGCCTCTTCCCCTAGTGAATAAGGAAACAACCTACAGGCAACATCATCATGAACAATCCCTCTATCTTTGAGATAGGTTTGAAAAATCCTTATATGCTCCTCTGTAGTCCTGTTTGGGTCATTAACATGGAACTTTGAACAAAAGTGTTCAGGGTTTTTGGGCATTACATTGTAAGCATTGAAAGACAAAGGGGATGGATTATTAGCTAGGAAAGCCATTGGTAAAAGTGGGGGAGGTGGTTGTGGTTGGTTAACGATAGGTTGAGGTTGTTGAATGGGAACTGCCTCAGGGATGGGTATGGCTTCAACTTCTAGATGCGAAGATGTGGATGATGTTGGTGAAGAGATGGGTGATGACAATTCTCCCCTTTCTCGAGTCCTTCTTGACCTAGTGGGGAATTGTAATTCTTGTAAATCTTCATCTCCTGTGGTAGATCTGGTATTTCTCCTATATCTCTCTAGAGAGATGGCATTCAAGAAATGATCCAGTGTGCTCATTTAGGCCCTCCTTCTAGTGCCAATCTGTTGATGGTGTTTTCTGCACAGCAACAACTCAGACAAAATTCAATATCTTATCTCTCTTGAAAGGTAATTTTCAACAATAAGTTATTAAAAATCACCCCAAGGTCTCTCAGGTGTCAGGTCATGACAATGCATAAACAACTCAGATAACATGTGAAATGCTGGTAATCACAATCGGACCTTACTACAAGCAAACTATATTTTCCCACTTATCAGATTTTGCAATATGATGATCTTAAATCCTAAATCTAACCGGATAATAAAGAAATAGAAAAAGATAAGGGTGCAAGGATATGATAAGATCTAAACTATTCCTAGAATGAACAATGCAAATAACAGATATCTAGAATGGACCAACCTCAAGTAACCAATTCTTGATCAACTCACAATGCAATCTCACAAGAACGGTGCAATCTTCTAAGGTATATAGATTTTCAAATCATAGATATTCATCCACAATCGAACTCAAGCACATATAAATATATGGTCCAGGTTGACTTCACCAGCCTACTACAATCAGATAGTTACTAGGAGTATAGACTAGAGATTGCTACAAACATTCCAAATATGAAATCATGAACATCATTCACCACACTAATCTAATTCTCAACACTAAACCCTAAATATTTAAGCAATTTGAAAGATGAAACAACAGGAACCATGCAAGATAAAATAAAACAAGAGATTTCACCAGGAAGACCACAATGCCTTCTATTGTATTAGATCACCAAAATGCTGCAACAATTCCACTATTTGTTACAATATTTGCTTCAAGAAATTGACTACTACTCTTACTACAAAATGCTTTAGCTCTTACTGATCTAACTTGACTCTATTATCTCTTCTCTTTCTTTTTTTTTACAATGAGGCATGAATGCCCTTTTATAACAAATTCTCCAAACATGTCGGCCCAGCCAAACATTTACAAAATAAAACAGCCCAAACAAGTCGGCCTTAGGAATTTTAAAAATAAGGCACACATTAAATGCCAATACATCATCAAGGTCAGCCTAGACACACTCCCCAATGTAGCCCAGATCAACACATGCCCCATAATAATAGGGAAGCACAAATCTCAAAATGGCATTAACTACCACCTCCCTTATCCTTGTTCTGGTCCAACGATTCTTGAACCCTCAAAAACACTTTATCTAGCTCGGTGACAGGTGGCAAAGGCAAGATCTTAAGCCGGCATTCAATGGAGCCAATCTCCTCCTTTGACTGCTTAACAGTCTTATTCCAATCATCCCTGTGAGATTGATACTTATCCATCACCGCCAAATAAGTTGCTGCATCATCCAGTTGGTCTCATGTTCCTCAAGAGTCTCTTGCTCGGGCATGCTTGGCGAAGGGGAAGTAGCCCTAGGTTGCTCCACAATGGGTGTCTTTGGAGGAGGATCCATTTTTTGCACAGTTTCCTTAGGGGATGGAGTCCTTGATCTCCTTGAATAAACCTTTGTCCTTTCCCCAAAACTCTCCACATCAACAATCATAGTCTCATCCTTAGAAGTATCTTGACCCTTCTTCTTTGAAACCCTGGCTGTTCTTGTCTTCTTTGGTGGTGGAGGAGCATCCTCTTCTTCTGGCTTTTCAACTCCTTCCTCATCAGAGGACCTGCCTATTTTCAACGCTCTACTTCTTTTCTTTCCTTTTGGCTTTCTTTTGGGTTCTGGCTCACCTTCTTTAGGGCCTTTGATTTTTATTTTGAAGGGTGAGCTCTTTTTAGTTTTCCCTTTGGGGTCATCTTCACCGGATTCTTCTGAAGTAGACATGGGATTGAGATTTCCCATCAAATTAAAGGTACAGGGTACCTTCTCACTCTCCAACTCCCAAACCTTATGTTTTAGCCATGAAGTAGTGAATCTCATAACAGGAGCCATTCTGTCCTCCAGCTCAGTTACCTCATCATCGTTCCAGTTTATCTCTCCAATTGATCTGTCCTTAACAGACTCATAAGCATGATCTTGTACTAGGTTTCCATCATCCTCTAGCTGGTCAGGGATTAACTTAACATTGTATTGCCTAATCACATCGACAGGCAGCCTAGAGTACCTTTTCTTCCTTGCCTCAAAATCATCTTTGATATTGGCCCAATAGTCCTCTACGTCATCCTTATGATGGTACTCTTTGGTAGCCTTCTTCTGTGCTTCCCTGGTGATATCAAAATTTGTCCTTTTGGAGTGGAAGGAGAAACCATGAGCTACCAATTCATCGCCTACTGTGTGTGTTGATTGAATGGAAGGGAACACCTCTGCTACACCAATTCGAAGAGGGAAATCCCCACCAAAACCTATTTTATGCTTCTCTTTTTTGACAATTGCATCAAACTCACATATTTGCCTAACAATTTCCAATAACACAATATGATCAGTAGGGTACCTAGGTAACCTATATGGAGCAGCTGAGCATCCATCAATTCTAATGTAAGAGAAGGTGGGAAACTGAATGAACCACACCCCATATCTTTTTATCAAATCCTTCGCTCCATATGACAGTCACACATGCTCAGCATTTTGAAGCATCCTAGTGATATGCATTGTGAATGCATCATTGGCTCTTCGGTAATCCCGGTGTCCTAGGTGTAATTTTGGATATATCTCATAGACTATATCCTATCCAAATGTCCCCTGTGGATTCAAACCCCTGTATGGGTATAATCTAGCTAACACATACACCACATAAGAAGACATGGTGAAATTCTTTGTTTCTAGGACATCCCTTAGCTGTTTATCAATCATAGTACTAATAAGTCCTGCCCAATGGTAATTGGTTCCTTGTTCAATCTTGTTGATCACATGGACCATCCAGCTATCCAACACTCTAGCACTTTTCAAACCTACCACTCTGCTCAAGAATGTGATTGCATCATAAATATTTGATCTGAATCTAACCCTGCGCAACTACTTGGTTAATTTGGAGTAGTGTGACTTTGGATTTTCCAACCAGGAATTAATCATCTACTGAGCTTTGGTTGGCTCATTCTCATAATATGTTCGGGCCAAATCTATGTTCAAAGCGCACACAGAAGGAAAATCTGGCATGTCAAAGGCTTGGGAAATAGAAACAGGACTGAAATTCGCCAAGACCCTTCCCTCAGTGCTGACCACCCTTTGTGTGTCAAAGTCATACTGCCGGGCACACTCAAGTATTAACTCGTAGCATTGGATTGTAGGAGGAAACCCTGCCACATGCACTAATCCAGACTTCATCATTCCCTGTCTCAGGACCAACAGATCCTTCTGAGCTGTTCTCACTTTAAACTCCTCATATCGCCATGCTCCAACATTCATGTCCGAGACCTCAGATCACACCGAAGATATCTTTCTTTTAGGGAGTTGACTCTTTGTGTCCAATCTTAATCTTTTTGCATCTGAAATAGAGGACCCCTCCGTGTCACCTTTAGATTTTCCTGCTGCAGCCTTGCTTGATTCAGCCTGCATTCACAAAAGAATGTCATGAGTATCCAATTATCATACGTATTCCAATTCAAAGGTTAGCATAAGATCATATAAGGCCATTAAGAACTATCACAAATCGCCAATCTTTCGAAATCCGGAAAAACAAAGCAATCTGGGAAAACAAGGTAAGCCAGGAAAATCCAGTCGAGGCAGAATTTCAGAGAAATTTGACCCAGACGGATTCCTATTGTCAGGACACCATTTGCCAAATAAATCATTAGTACAGACAAAGATTATGAGATTATCATGAGATTCATCCATTAGCAACAAGAAATCAACATTTAGCATTTACTCCATTAATCCTATCCTCGAGAAATCGAAATAAATAAAACCAGACACGAAAACTGGAAAAGTCCGGACAGGAAGGATTTTCGCGAATAGTTCAAATATTCTGGAATTTGCTATACCCCGCGGAATTGGCCGAAACCGGGAAAATCCAGGTGCACAAAAATTCCGCGGACACCTCGGAAACCCGACGGATGACAACACGCGAACCAGCGATTGAATGATCATGCAAACTTCACTTCCTAGATTCTAATGGTCGCAGAATCGACGCTAACCAACAAAATTTGGAATGCACTTGAACTTGAATTTCAAAAGACCTCGAATGACTAAACTTCATGGCGAAATGATGATGCCCTAATTTCGAAGAATAAACCTCCCGCCATGAAAACCAGGGTAAACTCAAGGTTTGGAACACTATCCCTAAGGATGAATCAAAGCACTCCGAGTCTCCACAAGGCAAGGAATTGGTTTAATACAGGTGCAAGATAGACAAATCGTAACAAATTCCATAATCTGGGCCGAGCACCGAAAAAACCCTAACCTCACACAATACAGCAAATTATGCACTTAGAGGGCATAAATCTGACCCAAAACATCCTCCAAACGGATGCACCCATCATCTAATGGATAAACACAAGCGCACATGGCACGGGTGATGAGGTTTTACGAAAAGATGGGTCAAACCCTAATTTGATAAATACAAAATTATAACCAAGCATAGGCCGACCAACAATCAATCATAGAACAGTTCAATCATCATGCAAACAGATGAAAAGGCCAATGATAACCTACCATGGATTAGTCCAGACGAAACTCAAACTCGAAGAGGCGACTACAAAATGAATGCGCCCAAGCAACGAAAACCTCGACACCAGCGCTCCACCAATTCCCACCCAAGTAGTCAATGATTAAAGCTCGAACAGGGAAGCACTCAGACGTGAATGCAGAAAATGAGTGAATAATGAAATCCAAATGACGTCTAAAAGCCTTTAATCCCTCCATATTCGCGTCTGAGCAAAGGTACCCCGAGCATTAATGAGAGACAAGACATGTCTGAAAAATCTGGAAACCTGAGCCCAGGACGGAATTTCAGAGAAAACCAAGACACGCGGAAAATTCGGATGAACATGAATTTCGCGGAAATGGCAGAAACCGGGATTTTAACGAAGCTCGGGATTTTGGCACAGTTTGGGAAAATCCGCCAGAACCGGAAAATCCCGGAGTCAAGCAGAAACCCGGATTCAGAAAATTTCGCAGTGAACAGACAATGAACCAGAGCCCAGGAAAATCCGTCGGAGTTGAAAAATCCCGGATTCAGGTCAAAACTTGGATTTTCACTGAAACCCAATTTTAACCAATTCAAGCCCCAAGGTGAGACCAAAACCAGTAAGACCAACATCTCAAGACCTTAAAAAGACAAATCTCATAAAACCAAAGGTCAAAAGACATCATGAAAAGAGGGTCCCTACTCCAAGTGGGGCGTGTGTGCAAAACTACACAATAGGTGGGTGCCATTGGTTGGTTGCTACTTCATAGCAAAGTGACAATGATAGTCCATAGAAGGAAACTCACGTATGCGGGTCCGCCTAGTCTAATGGACGCAGGGGAAAAGAGAAGATGGAGACCCTTAGGCCGAGTTTTGCAACTGCCAAAGACTTAGTGAGTTTTGGATAGGTGACTCTAGTCAAGGGGAATTTTATGACTTTAATGTATGTGACTAATTTGAGCTCAAAAATAGGGGCACACAAAACAAGGTGAGAGAAAAAAAGAAAGAAAGGGGGTCCCCAATTTGAATGAGGCGTGTGTGCTAGAGGCATAACATCTTCCTTAGATATTCTACTAAAAAAAAAGCTTATAGATAGAGAGGAAGGTAGAGAGATGGAGAGGAGAGATATATGTAGAAAGGTAGGTAGAGTGGTAGGGATTTTTAGAGAGAGAGGTTACTAGAGAGATGGAGAGGGGATATAAAGAGTAGAGAGGGAAGGAGAGATGGAGAGAGATAGAGGTGAGATAGAGAGAGAGGGAGGAGAGAGAGGGAGGGAGGGAGAGAGAGAAGGGAGGGAGGGAGAGGTAAAGAAGGATAGTTGAGATAGATAGTAGAGAGGGAGAGATAGGTAGAGAGAGGGAAAGGAGAGATAGAAATATGGGGGAAGAGAGAGAGGTGGGTAGAGAGAGGAAGAGGAGAGAGAGGGGAATATGTAGAGAGGGAAAAGAGAGAGAGAGAGGGGAAAAAGAGAGGGGGAGGGGAGGTAGAGAGGGAAGGATAGAGACAAAAATGGAGTGAGAAGTGAGAGAGAGGAAGAAGGTGGAGATTAAGAGAGGGAAAGAGGGAGGGAGAGAGAAAGAGGTATAGAGGGATAGGTAGGTAGAGATAATTAGAGAGGGAAGGAGAGATGGAGGGAGAGGTAGGGATGGAGGAGATGGAAAGAGAGAGAGGTAGGTAGAGAGGGAGGGGAGATATAGAGAAATAGAGAGGGAAGGAGAGGTAGGGAGGGAGGGAGGGGAGATATAGAGAAATAGAGAGGGAAGGAGAGGTAGGGAGGGAGGGAGAGATAGGTGATATATAAATAGAGAGAGGAGGGAGGGAGGGATAGGTAGGGAGAGATATGTGAGATAGAGAGAAAGAGAGTAGAGAGGGAAGGAGAGAGAGAGAGTGGGAGGGAGAAGTGAGAGAGAAGTGATAGAGAGATGTGATAGAGAGAAGCAGAGAGGTAAGGAGGAAGTTAGAGAGATTGAGAGAGGGAATAAGGGAAAGAGGGAGATAAAAAGATGTATATAGGGATAAGTTAGATAGAGAGAAGTAGAGAGTGAATGTTGGTGGAAGAGAGAGAGAAATATAGATCTCACCTCTCTCTCCCTACTTCTCCCTCCCTCCTCTCTCTCCCTCCCCCTCTTTCTCTCTCTCTCTCTACTTCTCTCTCTCTCTCTCTCCCTCTCTCTACTCTCTGTATTCCTCCCCAGTTCCCTCCCTACATCTCTATCTCCCCTCTCCTTCTATCTCTCTATATATCTCTCCCTCTACTCTCTATCTGACTTCTCTCTCTCCCTCCCTCTCCCTCTCTCCCCCCTCCCTACCTCCCTCCCTAGAGAGATAATTAGAGAGGGGAGGAGGGAGGGATAGGTAGGTAGAGACAAGTAGAGAGGGATGGATAGAGAGAGAGAGGTGTGAGAGAGAGAGCAACATAAAGAGAGGTAGAGAGAGGGAGGGGGAGATAAAGAGAAATAAAGAGGGAAGGAGAGAGGGAGAGAGAGGTGAGGTAGAGGTGCGATAGAGAGAAATAGAGTAGAGAGGGAAGGGGAGAGAGAGAGAGAGAGGTAGAGAGACGGTGAGAAAAGATAGAAAGAGGGGATAGAGAGAGAGGAGGGAGGGTGGGAGAGGGAGAGGGATATTGGAGGGAGGGATAGCTAGAGAGTATAGTTGAGATAGATAGAATTAGGGAGAGGGAGAGCTAGGTAGAGAGGGAAAGTAAAGATAGAAAGAGGGTAGAGAGAGGGTGAGAAAAGATAGAAAGAGGGTAGAGAGAGATGTGTGATAGAGAGGGTAGGAGGAATTTGGAGATATTGAGAGAGTGAAGGAGGGAGGGATAGGTAGGTAGAGAGAAGTAGAGATGGAAGTATAGATGGAGGGAGAGGTAGGGATGGAGAGAGAGAGGTGAGAGAGAGGGGGAGGGGGATAGAGATAAATAGATAGGGAAGGAGAGAGTGAGGGAGTGGTAGGGAGGGAGGGAGGGAGAGAGAGAGGTGAGATAGAGTTGAGATAGAGAGAGAGAAGAGGGAGGGAGGGATAGGTAGGGAGAGAGAAGTGAGATAGAGAGAAAGTAGAGAGGGGATGGGGAGAGAGAGAGACGTGGTAGAGATATGTCATAGAGAGGTAAGGAGGAAGGTGGAGAGGTTGAGAGAGGAGGGAGGGAGAGAGAAAGAGGTATAGAGGGGTAGGTTAGAGAGAAGTAGAGAGTGAAGGTAGGTGGAAGGAAGATAGGGAGGGAGAGAGAGGGAAGGGAGGGAGAGGTAAATAGGGATAGTTGAGATAGATAAAAGTAGAGAGAGAGGGGGGAAGGAGGGAGAGGTAAAGAGGGATAGTTGATATAGATATAATTAGAGATAGGGAGAGGAGAGATAGAAAGATGGGGGGGAGAGAGAGGGGGTGGGTAGAGAGGGGGAAATGAGATATTGAAAGATGGGGAGGGAGGGAGATAGAGAGATAGATATAAAGAGAGAGGAGGGATGGAGGGAGAGGTAGGGAGAGAGAGTTGAGATAGAGAGAGTAGAGAGTGAAGGAGAGAGAGGGAGAGAGATATGATAGAGAGAGAATTAGAGTGGGAAGGAGGAAGATGGATAGATTGAGAGAGGGGGGAGGGAGGGAGGGAGGGAGGGAGAGAGAAAGAGGTACAAAGGGATATCTAAGTATAGAGAAGTAGAGATGGAGGGAGAGATTGATGGAGAGGTAGGAATGGAGAGAGAGAGAGAGGTAGGAAGAGATAGGAAGGGGAGATAGAGAGATGTAGAGAGGGAAGGAGAGATGGAGGGAGAGGTTGGATAGAGAGGGGAAGAGAGAGAGGGTGTAGGTAGAGAGACGGAAAGGAGATATAGAAAGAGAGGGGATGGAAGGAGATAGAGAGATATAGAGAGAGGAGGGAGGGAGGGAGGGAGGGGAGGAGTTGAGAGATAGAGAGTAGAGAGGGAGAGAGGAGAGAGAGAGAGGAGAGAGATGGAGAGATTGAGAGAGGGGGAGGGAGGGATGGAGAGGGAGAGAGAAGAGAAAGAAGAGAAGAGAGAGAGAGAGAAGAGAAGAGAAGAGAGAGAAGAGAAGAGAAGAGAGGAAGAGAAGAAGGAGAGGAAGGGAGAGGAGAGGAGAGGAGAAGGAGAGGAGAAGGAGAAGAGAAAGAGAAAGAGAGAGGAGAGAAAGAGAAAGAGAGAAGAGAGAAAGAGAAGAGAGAAGAGAGAAGAGAAAAGAAAGAGAAAAGAAAGAGAGAAGAGAAAGAGAAAGAGAAAGAGAAAGAGAAAGATAGGTAGTAGAGAGAATTAAATATGGAAGGAGAGATGGATGTAGGAGGCAAGGATGGAGAGAGAGAGAGAGGTAGGTAGAGAGAGGGAGGGGGAGAAAGAGAGAAATAGAGATGGAGGGAGAGAGAGGGAGAGAGAGGGAGGGAGGGAGAGAGAGAGAGAGAGAGAGAGAGAGAGAGAGAGAGAGAGAGAGAGAGAGAGAGAGAGAGAGGTGTGTAAGGGGGAAGGTGGAGAGATTGAGAGAGGGAAGGAGGGAGGGAGGGAGATAGAAAGAGGTATAGAGGGATAGGTTAGATAGAGAGAAGTAGAGATTGGAGGTGGGTGGATGGAAGAGAGAAAGGGGGTGATAGAGAAAATTAGAGAGGGAAGGAGGGAGGGAGAGAGAGAGGTGATATAAAGAGAAGTAGAGAGGGAAGGAGTGGGAGAGGGGGGAGATAGAGAAAATTAGAGAGGGAGGGAGGGAGACATAGGTGAGATAGAGAGGAGATAGAGATGGAGATAAAGACAGAGACAAAGACATAGATACAGATAGAGACAAAGATAGAGACAAAGATGGGAGATGGAGAGATGTAGAGAGGGAAGGAGGGAAGGAGGGAGGGAGGGAGATATAGATTAGAGAGGGAAGGAGGGATAGAGAGTGAGAGATGGATAGTTAGAGAGGTAGTTCTTGAACTCAAGGGAGAGAGAGCCAGATAAAGGGATGAAGATATTGTGAGAGAGAGAGGTCTAGAGCATAAGAGATAAAAAATGAGTGATATAGAGAGAGAAAGAGAGAAAGATGATACAACTTGTTGATTACTAAAATTTGACTAAGTCTTTAAAAATTGAAATATCTTCCAAAAACTAGGATTTTCATTATAACCCCAAGAGATCCAAAACTACTCTCAAACATCTTGAAACTATATACATGAAATATAACTTAACGTATAAGAAAGTAAATGTCCATATGTAAATATAAATTACAAGAAATTAATTTTCCATATAGTTTGATTGACTAAGAAATACAAAGATAAAGAAAGAAGAAACAAAAAGAAAATACATTTAAAAAACTCATTATTCAGATTTGGCGAGCACCAAATTTTGCGCTCACCAAATGAAATTGCTATTTCATTTGTTGAGTGTCAAATTTGTTTCTCACCAAATGGATTGTATTGAGAAATACCAACCCTTTGGGTTGGAATTTCCTTGGGAATCCAACCCAAAGGGTTGGATGACCATTTCATGCCAAGGACATGATTTCTGAAAGGGTGACAAATTCCGCATATTTTTGGTCATGCTTTCCATTAGGTTTGCATGTGTTTCAATGCAAATTTATAAAAATATCGTGATGATTTTAGACTCTCTCTTAGCTATCTAAATATATATTTTACATTTTGATTATGTTAAGTTTTTCATCTATAACTTCTCTTGTTAGTGCCTCAATTTTTTTTCAAAAACCAACATGTGCTAGTTTGGGTATAGATTTTTACTCATTCAACAATTTTAAAACAAATTACATTTTTATAAACTAGACTCCATTCTACACACAAGGAAAAATATTGATTTTTAATTAGTTTTCAAAAAAATAGGGGGAGCACACTCAAATTTCATCTTTTTAGGATGTGTCCACTTCAAAATTAGTCAAATATTATATTCATTAAAATATTCATTGAAAAACTGGCATAAACTACATGGTGTTAGCTAATTTCTCATTGTTGTGATTTTGAAATTCTAAAAAAAAGTTAACTTTTTAGGGAGGCCACAACAAACGCTATGCTAGTTTGTTGATAAAAATAGGACCACTTTTGGTGGTTCCCCTTTTTCAAACCCTTAATCTTCATTATTTTCAAAAAAATAGTAGCTTAGAAAGTGGATTCAGAGTACTGCGAATCTTGTTCTTGTTGCATCTTCAAATTTTGAGCATAACTATATTCCTTTTCTTGTGAACATCAAACTTTGTTGATTTCAGAAAAAATAAATAAATACATTAAAAAAAAAAAAGTAACATCTTAAGAGCCACTTTTGTGTCACAACTTGGTGCACATACCCATAAATTTTACTCAGCAATATAACCAATAAATTCCTACATTATTTTATTGATAGGCATTACAAAAATTCATATGACATCTTTTTCTTAAAAACACAAGGCAACTTACATGGGTAAATATAGATCATGACAATTAAGAGATCCTAAATTATTTAGAATTAAATAAAATTTGTAGAGAGGGTACATGCTTACATAAGAAAAGAGGAAGAATATTTGTAGGTAAGAGGTTCAATAATTTAAATATTTTATACAAATTTAATATAACTAAAAAATATATAAATTTGTTTTTATTAATTGTAAGTATAATTCTTCTTGGCCTTTAAATTTTGAGGGATCAAAATTATATGAATACTACCATATAGGTGAAAAAATTGAGCTTGCAAGAAATCATGATAGAGTAAATTCATACAATCACTACATACTATAATTGTGGAGAGAAAATATAGGTTGACAACTTTTTTTTTATTAATATGATTTAATCAAGTGCATTTCCAAGAAGTAGCTAAAGTAGAGAAGAGCTTAGTAACTTATCACCAAATGTTAATGTGGCTAGAAAATATGGAAAATCCTAACTCTTTAGTTACAAGAGCATATAGAAATATTCTTACTAAAAAAGTTATAGAAAGAGACATTGGGTCTCAACAAACATGTCACATGTTATTAGAACTTCCATTAGTAGAGAGTTGTAAAAGAACTATGAATATAAATTTATCACATGAGGTATTCAAATGTCTAGCTAAAAATTATGAAATGGAAATGAAGAACATAGAAAATATTTTATTGATGGATAAAAAACCAAACCTTTTTATTTGAAAATTGATTCATTTAGTCATGTAGCAAGATCATGGAAATATAATGCAAGGAAAAGTAGAGATGAAAAAAATGGAAGGTAAGGTGAATGATAGCTATTTTGAGAGTATTTTTGAGGTTTCTATCCATCCTTCATGTGGATTGGATAAGTGGGTTAATTTCTTCAGTTCTACGTTGCTTTACAAGCCATTTTATTACATAGAAAGAGATATCGGTCTTCACAATGATGAAATAGTATCAAAATTGGGAGTATTTTAATTATAATCATTAGCATGTGAAAAAAAAGTACTCCAAAAAATTCAAAATAATAAATGATTCTAAAATTAAAGTAATACCTCTTCAAGGAAACATAATAAAATGGAGGTGGAAATCTATATATAGGATACATTATGGTCAAATCGTGGAAGTGTCTGAAATAGATATATTAGGAAGAAGAGATATTGATATAAAAAAAACCTGGTCTAATAAATATAAGGGTGAACACTACACAAATCAAGAAATAAAATTCACAAGTGCCATGAAAGTTAATGGGTATCTCATACATGATGATATATCATAAAATATTACAAACACAACCTTGGATGCTAAACCAAAACAAAATACTCAATATAATTATGGTGCATTATCATTGAGTTCAACATTGTGATGATCATCCTAGCATAATAGGGAAGTATTTTTTGGTGACCTTTGTATAGTACCAATTGATTTGGAAAGCATGTTTTATCATGAATTTGGCTAAGTGTTTTCCTTATCAGTATTGTGGTTCAGTGTATCAATGTTTGGGTCCACACTTCATTGCACATTGGTATAATCATCTACAATCATAACCAAAATTTTGAATCCATCAGACGAAGCAGCATTCAATTTTTTGTGACACTTCTTATAGTTTCTAGAAAGATATGAATAATAGTGTGTGGCTCTGCATATCACAATTATCTTCTGAACAATGTACCATTGTGGGAGATTTTTCACTTCTTCACAAATAATTATTTTTTCTTGTGATGATGAATATAAGCTAATGAATGTTCGTTGAATGAGAATTTGATGGGAGATTGAGTTTTGAGGTAGCATGATTTATAAAATTGCATATGCTCTTGAAGACTTCATGTTCAAGTCTCTTTTGGGCTGACCTAACACAGTTGATGTTTTGTGGAAAATATTTGAGAAACTCTATCTTATGAGGGATTTATATTTAGGTCCATGCTAGCCTATCTTGATGTAAATTGAGTGTTGGATTTAGGCACTAAGCATGGATGAAACACTTTGAGGATGACACGTTTAGTTTTTGTGTGTTACTTCCAATTAAGCTGATCTAATTGAAGTTTCACCTGATGCAGGAATATATGTAAAATCTTTACCGAGGTGTGAACAAACTGAGGTGAATGAGAAGAATGTTGCAAAAATGTGTGAAAGGAATATGTGGCATGCAAATGTGGTAGAGTAGAGTAGATTTATGAAATGTTTGGTAAAACACCTACATGTGTGATACAGTGATAAGAAAATTGTGTGAAGATCATTTTGTACCTCTATGGAGTTGTAATCTGGCATATGATAGATGCTATTGTATCAATTCAAATAGGTAGTGTTTCCAACCCTTCTTTGTCCCTATTTAGTGATTTGTGATATATTTTTTGGATAGTGTGTCCTAGTAGTGATCCTTTGTAATATCTTATATCCAGATATAATATATTGTGAGCTAACCCTTACTGTGGTTTTTCCCTTTTTAGGTTTTCGGTGTAGAGCACCATGTTCCTCAACTGTGAGAATTGGGTCTAGTTAGATTGGTTTAGGTGTTTTTTGTATTTTTTTTCATGAATAAGTTCCATTGAGACTATTTGAATGTAATTAGGTGTTTTGGGGTCATGTGAGCAAATATTACAAAATTTGCAAAATACTATAAACATTGTCAATCAAAAGTTGCAAAAAGGTAAAATGTGGAAGTTCAAGGGTCATATGCTTGTAGTTCATTGGAAAATAGTTGGAAGTTTTTTTGGTCATGTTTTTAATTCCTTTAAAATGCTTTTGAATGTTGGATGAAGGATTATCCATTGAGAATTTGAACTTTGAATATTAAAATCATTGTTTTCCTCTTGAAATTCTATATTTTTCCAGAAAATTGCTGCTCTTTGTGTCTGTATGACACTGTACAGGTTTTCTTTAGTTTTATTTTCTTTGGGATTAATAGATATATGTTCTAACTGCATTCTTGGATTGGTTTGAGAGGTTTTTATTGATTTTGAAGAGTCTGGTAGCCAAAACTCTGTAAGCGGCTATAAAACATGGTATTAAGGGCTTGTAGACACCAAGATGTAAGAAGACCCATTCCACCTTCTGTAATCTCTGTAACTGAGTGGAATGGGTCAAGTAGGATAGTAATTATTGTTAGGATAGGTTTGGAGAGCAGAGGAGGTCATTTGGGGTCTTGTGGCATGATGCCCTAGTTGCAATTTGGTGCATTTAAAGTGAAATTAAGAGTTTTCAGGTTGGTAAACATTGATAATATTGGGGGCAACAACTTTGGAAGGTGGATTTAGTTTATGCAGACACAATCCAAGAGGTTTGAGGCCTTGGTTGGTTGGGAAGAATCCAGGAGCATGGTTTTCCAATAAACCCCTGTGAAACTTGGGTAAAAGGAGGGTTTTGTGATTTGAGGAGTTGGTAAGCATTTCCTTGAAGGTAAATTGTGGATTTGGTGTTTATGTGGTCTGGTTATGACTACCCAATGGTGTTTTGGGCCTGAAGGGAAGAATCAAGAGGTGTTTCTTTGTAAAATAGGCCTAATTGGCCAAAACGACATTGTAGGAGCCTGATTTTGGAGGAGTTGGTCCAAAGTAACCATAGGTGGTTTTGAGGTATGTTTTAGAAGACAATAATGGGTGTATGAAAAGGTAAGAGTTTTTTGGGTTAGAGGAGATAAGTGTGAGAAAATTTCAAAAAATTGTGTCTGCACACCTACAAGACAAAATAAAGAAGTTAGAGGAGAATCACCCTAGATAGGGTTTGAAGAATTAAATGCTTGTGTTAATTAAGTGAGTTTGTCACTAACTCATTTGATTGCAAAATATGACAGAAATTTCTGACGAAAGGTGTATAATTAGATGTATCATCAAGTACCTATGTATTGAATGTGAAATTTTCAAAAAAAATTAAAATGTATGCCCGACGTTCGTCAAAATTGTGACGCTCCATGATTTTCATCGCTATTTCGACATACACTTAAAGTCAACCATCCCCTTCCATCAATTTGTGGGCCAACGAGTATATGGTTAGCATTTTCCGGGGTTCTAACGAATGTTTTTTAATAAATAAAAGTGGGTTCAACAATTTATCTATACTTGTGATAGATTGTGGAGGTTATAGGCTGAATTTTTTTGGTGCAAAATATTAGAATTATTAGATTTTTTTACCTGTCTATGATTAAAAATTATTGGAGTGTCAGTTTGATATTTTTGAAGATCTAAATATTCAAGCTTGGTAAAGAAAAATCATGTCAGATAATATTAGTGCAGAACAAAATGAAGAGACACTTGCTAGATTGAAAAGAAAGGGTGATGGGAAATGTTATTGTCCTTGCAATAATTGCAAGGGCTTAAGGACGAGAATAATTTTAATCACAATAGTTGAGAAACATTGTAGGAAACATGGTCACGTTGTAGGGGGGCATGATTATTTTCCATTGGTAAGTTGTTCATTATATGTCTTTATATTGATTGAATTTGTAAATGTTTATATCATTTTAACATTTTTTATATATATAAAAAATCACTTGATCATGATCATGGTTTATTTGTGTTGATCATTATTATAAATGTGGGGCACCCTAGGGCACATGATATGGATTATCATGGCCCGAAGAATGTGGTTTTACAAGTGGAGGAACATGGAGCTGTGAATATCGAAGCTAAAGTTAATGATCCTATAGAAGAAGATGATCATGCAACAGAAAACACAGTTGAAGATGATGATACAAATACATTGATTCATGACACATTTAGTGGCACAACTGATCATGATGATCGAGATGACTTTGATGATGTTCATGATTTACTTGTACTTGAGAAGGCATATGAGCCCCTTTATGAAGGCTCCCAAACAACTCTTCTCTTTGTTGTATTGTTGTTGGTGAACTTGAAGGTTATGAATGGTTTATCCAACATAGCAATCTCACAGATGTTAAGGTATGTCATATATGTCATCTTTTTTCATCTATTTTTGTTGTTAGCTCATCACTAGTAAATAAAGGATGAAATAAATACCATTAATATTCTTTATATTAACAAATTATTTTCTTGTTGTAGATTGATAGGTGAATTTTTGTTACCACCATCAAATATTTTACCTCGCTCATACTAAGATTTATCTACCATTATGAAAGATATTGGAATGGAGTATCAAGCAATAGATGCATGTCCCAATGATCATATTATATATCATAAACAACATGAATTTTCAACAGAATGTCCAGAATGTCATATCAATAGATATTGAACAGATCAACTAACAAAAAAGGTTCCTTGCAAGGTTTTTCATTATATTCCCATTATTCCACGTATGCAACGATTATTTAGGTGCAAAAGCTTAGCACAATTTATGAATTACCATGCATGAAATAGAAGTGGGGATGACATTCTTTGAATGCCTGTGGATGGTTCTGCATTTAGGGACATGGAGGAAAAATGGCCACACTTTAAAGAAGAACCTCATAATCTTAGGCTTTCATTGGCAACGGACGGTGTCAATCCATTTGGAGAGTTGAGATCTATTTACTCGATGTGGCATGTTCTTTTTATTAACAATAACATTCCTCCATGGATGTCAATAAAGATGGAGCACATAATGTTGGAAATGATTGTTCTAGGTTTTTGTTTACATCAATTGTCTTTAACATAGTAGCATCTCATTTTTCTTATTTGTTGCATAATGACTTATATTTTTTTCATTTAATAGTCATGTACATTAATTTATATATATTGCAGTAAAATCATTATTATAATTATGTAATTTTTATGTTCATTCAACTAGGTAAGTACCAAGTTAAAGATATGAATGTATATATCGAGCCTCTTATCAACAAGTTACTAAATTTATCGAATGGCGTCACTATGTATGACATCTCTAGACCAATAGGACAAAGACAATTGCAATTCCATGCAATGCTTGTATGGATAATTCATGATTCCCTAGGGCTAACACATTTTTGTGGTATGTTATAACGTTTGACTGCACTTTAACGATATTTAATTTTATGAAGTAGATATCATGCATGTTTTTTAAATAATCTATTCATTATATATAATTATAAAAATTGACATATTTAATCAAATTATATATGATCTTGTAGGTCTTCAAACAAAGGAAAAATTGCATGTCCAGTTTGTGGTCCAAAGATGAAATCTCGTCATTCAACAAGTTTAGGAAAGCAGGTGTTTGATGAGTATAGGCACTTCCTCCATAGAAATCATAAGTATCGAACTATTGAAAAACATCTTTTCAATGGGAAAGAAGAAATTACATCAAAACCACGAAGAATGACACCTTGCCTATGGAAGTTGGAATATAATAGAATTAATTGTCAAGGTTATACATCAGATCAAATTGTTTATCTATCATATATGATATGTTTGGAATTTATATTTTTATATTGTGTTTTGTTTACTCATGTTGTAATTGACAATGATTGTCGTTGTTAATTTGTTTAACTTATATGCTTCATGAAGGTATTCAAGGCATTAATGGTCGGCTTCCACAGGGACTGAAAAGTTATCCCAGACAATTTAGTAGGTTGCCCTACTATGAGCAGCTACAAATTATGCATTTGTTTGATACAATGCATATCAGAAAGAATATAAGAAAAGCATTATGGAAAATATTGGATGGAGGGCATGACAAAGAAAAAATTGTCAAAATTTGTAGTGACATTCAGGAAGCCAATCATGCAACAAAAAATGTTATTCAATTAAATAGTGATGGAGACCAAATTAATATAAGCGCCCTTCCTTGGTTATTAATAGAGAAGCAAAGTGGTGCTATAAAAGAAGTCATACGAAAATTTTGATTTCCCACAAGATTTGTTGCGAACATAAACAATATCATAACAAAGAAAGGTGAATTTGGGTCAGGGATGAAAATGCATGATTGGAATACATTCATTAAGGTAATTATTTTGGTATATTTTATATATATTTGTATACTGCATGTACTTTTTAGTGTATTATTTTTACTAGTTTTGGAAAAATAATTAAAATATTATTTTATAATTGTTGTAGTACGTTCTACCTCTATCTCTCCCAAACAACTTCGACAACAATGTCAAGCAAGTTATATATGATCTTGGAAAATACATTAGGTAAGTAGCAATATTTGTTCAATTTGTTGTATAGATCTTATATTTTTCATTTGTTTTACTTGTTATGTAATATATTGTATATTTTTGTTAAATCTCGTTAATATATTTGTGCCTTGAATCACTTGTAGATGGTTGTCATCTAAATAAATCCATAAAGAAGATATAAATTATTGGAGGAGAAAAATTCCTCGTATAATGTGTGAAATGCAAAAGTGTCTACCTTTGACATTTTTCAATGCACAAGAACACTACCTCATTTACCAAGTTGAGGAGATTGAATTGTGTGGACCTGTACACACAAGGTCAATGTGGATGGTTGAGAGGCACTTGAAATTTTTGAAGGTTTTGGTTAGACAAAGAGCACATCCTAAGGGTTCTATGGTGGAGGGATATATGGTATACCAGACCATGGTTTACATTACTGAATATCTTCCTAAGTTCATAGCAAAGATCCATGTAGATTGCATTTGGGATCCCAACTCCATTAACAAATTCGAAGGGGAATACCTGATGGGGAAAGGTAGATTGAGGAAAGTGAGAGGTAATTATAAGATGGTCATGGAGATTAATTAGAATACATTTTACATTGCCTTCAATTGCTTGAAAAGAAACAAAAGAGAACTAGTCCATATGAAAGAATCTTCCACACACAAATAGAAAAGTACTAGTATTGTATTACTCCAGAAAATAAGTCTTTCACTACTGAAAAGTATTAAAATCTTAAAAAGTGTTGATTATTACTGCGCTACAGCACATCACTCATCACTCCTCTATAGTACAATAGTACATAATATTTATTTTTTTGTATTATACCGCACACTTGTCTTCCTTAGCGGTATCGTGGTGTTTATTTAGTATTTTATCTTATATACCGCTTTACTGCGGGCTTTATTTCAACCCCCCACGGTATAGTGGTTCTCCCTTATGTGTATTCTTACTTTACCACTCTATCGTGGGCCTTACTCTAACCCCCCGTAGTATAGCAGTTCCTTTTGCTAGTATTGATGATGACCCCACTCTACCGTGGGCTAGGTATCAACCCTTTGTGGTACAATGGTAATACGATATACTACCATCCTCTTACCGCGCTATCGTGAGATACTTTGTTGGAGGCCATGGTAAGGAGGTAAAAGCAAATGCATATATGGTATACTCAAGTATGGTAGTGGTATGGTGGTAAAAGGATAATTTGACTTTGTGGATGACAAACATTAATTTTATAAGAATACTAAGAGAGACCCTTAATTTTACATGACAAAATCAACAGAATTTTATGTGAAAATTCTGGTTCCAACACATCCAATCATCTTGTTCCTTCAAAAACCCGTTCTTATCACATAATTTAGGTAATCCCAACTTCACAGTATCATCAAACCCTATGTATAAACCTTTTGAAACCACACATGCATGTTATGAAAGTGTATGGTAATCCTACTTATAGTGGAAGTTCACATGATAAGCTAACCAATGGCACTATATTGGAGGATAAACCCACCTATGGAATTAATTTAAGAGGTAAGGGATGCCTCTTAGTGGAATTTTGAGTCTTGGATCAATCCATAGTGCTAAAATTAGTTCTATTGTTCTTCCCTTGGTGTTATATTTATCTCTACAACTTCCCATACTTAACCATTTCATCATCCATTTCCCCAAGCTATTTGTATCATAATATAAACTTGGTCCAATCTCACATTAGCCCCTTTGGTAATTATCCATTTCCTCCAAGTTGAATGGAACCTTTTGTACCAATGCATCTGTGTTTTCCTACCCCAATGGATCAAGACTTGACATCACCTTAACAATCTTCTTTATGTAATAGCATATCTGTGAAGTTCCTTTGGCTTGCTTTAGATGTGTCAATATTAACTAGATTGAATATATTAATTTTAAATCTCTTAACACATTCCATGACAAGAAAATGACTCATTTGGATTAAGGAATACTTTCCTAAACCATTCCTTCATATTCAACAATCCCTTCTCACACCCACATCATAATTCATATCCATGTTAGTTGTAATGAGTGTTTTAAACCAACAATCAATGAATCATAGGATAGAAGAAAACTCATTATGCACAAGGATAAGAATCAATTCACTAGATATGCTCCCCATTACTGTAATAGACCAATGTAAAAAGTAAGTCATAACAAGCATGGGACCAAAAAAAACTAGGAAAATAAACCTTGTAGGCTACATTAATAAGACATTGATTGCAAGCATTTCTTCCATAATGTTTAAATGACAAAATATCATATAGCTCAATCTTTAGTCAAGTAGTATTTCAATCACTGATTCTTAGACATCCATCATGATTAAAAATCACATATCACAAGCCTTTTTAATAATCACTTGGACTATAGATAATATTCAATCATGTCATAGGAAATAAACCATCAAAAATTATAAAGAAAGAGAAAACCAACTATATAAGCTCAGCAAGCCACCATATACAAATTATATTTTGTAGAAAATAAAATAAACTATATGTTGACATAGCATATATATTTTGTATATAAACTATATGTTGACATAGCATATATATAAACTATATATTTTGAATTTTGGCCTCGCGCGCGCAGAAGCACAACATAACATATTGCACCGAGACCCTAACTAGAGAGTTGCACTAACTGGATGAGTGTTGCAAGGCCATTGAGTCGAGGCGGAAGACTAGGAACCATTTGGAAGGAGGAAAGCCAGAGCAAGAGGTTAAGGCACTCAGAAAGGGAAAATCGACTAAGGGACAATGACTGTAAGTGATTTTTCCCCCGCATTTAGAAATCTTGTTGTAAGTACAATGATTTAGACTCTACTTGCTCCCATCGAGGTGTTGCATGCTATATTTTGGTCAATTCGAGCCAATGTCCCATTAACAAACCCAAGTAATACCTAGTACTGATGTTTGGTTAGTTTGAACAACCAAGCTTTGAGATGTTCAATCAGTTGGGTGGCCATTTTTGGCCTGTGAACTATAGTTTTTGTATCTTTCTTAGCATATTTTTTCTACTATAAGAATGAAAGGAATTCCCATCACATAATAGGACACAAAGTTCACTAGGGTTCAAATTTCTAAACTTCAATGAAATAAATTTACATATTGAGGTCCACAAATGATCAAAGGGACTAAAAGCAATACATGGTCTGTGAGCGCAATGAAAAATGCCTAGTGCCTATCCATAAGAGAATGTATATAAGTACATGATGTAGAGTTAGAGGAAGGAAACAAAATCACACAATCTCATTTGACAAGTCACAAACAATCTTGAACTTTCCTTCTTTTGACACACTTATTCAACTATATTTCCCTTCACAAAACTCAACACAAACACTCAAATTTTTCTTTAGAGTTTCAAGCCATTACCAAACCTTCAAAAACCTTAGTCAACTTCATCTTGATCAAAACAAACAATTACCCAGTATGCCCTTTCATTTTACCATTAACTCTCTTTATGACTATCCTAAACTTCACAATTTCAACTCAACATAAAGTAATATGACCCAAAACAATATTTAGGCTAATATAGACCACATAATTTCCATTCCATTTCACTTCAAACAAATGTAAACCATCTCCCATCCTTTATTCTTGACAATTTAAAAAAATCATATACTGTACTTTCATTTTAGTCTCCAAAACAGGGCTATTATTAAACAGATCAGTCAAAGTAATGGAATTTTTAACTTCATGCTTACACAAAACCTTATATCAAATGAGATAAAATTATACCTTGGTAATCTCTTATCCAAAACAACCAAGAACTCACACTTAATCATCAAAATCCGTTAAAGTTCTTACTGTCACTTGTTCCTTCATACCCTGATTGCAACACTTGTAGGTCTTCCATCCTATTTGTCAGGGCTTCATTCACAATATAAGAACTAATACACAAGTCTATCCACACTTTTTAATTCCCTCCTTGTAGATCTAAAACATATTCAAAATGGGTATCAAAACTTTTACAACACAATCTTCAAATATTGTTGCCTCAGAAAGATTTAGGCCTAATTAGGCCTAATTTGCATAAGGGTTTGTTTCTTTACTAACTCCTAACCAAAGTACACTTGTCCAGTGCTTGGGACATGTCTAGTTTGGCCGGTATATGCTCTTCAAAGCATAAAATTCCATTTACAAAGTATTTTCACAAAACCCCAAGGGCTTAACCTTCGTAATTACTCTGTTCATAAACTATACACACAATTTTTCAGTCAAGAAACTTCATTCCCTCGCATCTTTTCTTCACGATTTTTCCCTAAATCCACTGAAACATTAAAGAGCATTCATAGTAAGATAATCTCACAAGAAACCAAAATATTCCACCAATTAATAAAGGAGAAACATATGCGATTTTCATAAGTTCTCTTTACACTTTTCAATATTTCATTATGCTGCACTTTTAAGCTTATGCGATTTTCATTTGTTCTCTTTACTTCAATATGTTACCCTTTGTACTTATTTTAATTTTTAACACATCTCATATGTTACCCTGGATGACAACTTTTGCAAGGGAAGCTATTAACTGATGGATCCCACATCTGGGGATATACGAGTTTAGATTATACAAACTTGGGATGTACTCATATAGCGCAAAAAAAAAAGAGAAGAGCCTAGCCATTTCAACACAATAATTGGCTTGAGACTGGTACGTGGTTCGAACTAGGCCTAGGTATGAGGGGTCTAGGAGAGAGCCCTGTAACACAGCTGGTATTAAATGATTAAACATATAGATATTGTAATTATGTGGTTAATGCTAAAATCATCCACAATTCACTGTGTTGAGTAGTTAGTGATGATGTCATATCTGGTGGCTTATCACAGGGACATTAATGTTTAATATTGTGATAAGCCACTAGTTATGTGGTGAATTGGATAGTCTTTGTCTTGGTCAGCTCATTTTAATGTGACTTTACTTCCTCCTATTATGGGTGACTAGTCTAGGTGGTTGGCCAACATTTGGGTGCGAATATCATGAGGTTGGCCCAAGATAGAATTTAATTTATATTTGAATGAATTATCCATAAAGGCATCACACTCCTTGAAACTTGGTCATCATATTATTTCTTCTAGATGAAGTCGACAACAAAATCAATTCTTAAACCTTGATACAAAATTTAAATCTTTAATTTAAACTTGAAGATCATTGATAATTGGTTATGGCTATCATCGATAAGTGACTTTTGTCAGTAGACAAGTAACTCCTTTATCATCAATGACGATCTTGTCTTCTCACTTTGGACATTAATGATAACATTAACTTTTTCACCTTTGACATCAATGACAATATTTCCAACAAGTTAAGTTTTCATTGATCATGTAATGTTGGGTGGTGATGAGGTTCATCTGTTAAGGATGTTTCCTAAGGTCATTTTCATATTTGAATGTTTATGTTGAGGATTAAGCCCATTAGAGAATGTTGACTAGATTTATTATTCTATAGGAAAGTTTGATGTGAAGAGACCTATGGGATCCATTTGTAGTTGGGAATTTAATTAGAACTATGTCAGAAATAATATAGTTTGATTGTATCATTTTCTTATGAGGACCAATCCACTGTATGCAAGGCTAATTTAAATAATGGTTTGATGTGAGGAGACCTATGGGATACATTTGTAGTTGGGAATTTAATTAGAACTATGTCAGAAATAATATAGTTTGATTGTATCGTTTTCTTATGAGGACCAATCCACTGTATGCAAGGCTAATTTAAATAATGATTAGACAGTTGATAATTAGTTGTAAGTTATAAGTGAAAGAACCTTAATTTAATGTTTCCTTCATGTGGATCTTTAGAGTTCACTTAGAGAGAATTGGAAAAAATATCGTTGTTGTGACACAAAATAGATAAATTATAGTTGTAACATTGTTTCTAGGTGTTGATGGTGTATGCCAAGGCCAGGGAAGAAGGAGTTCAACTATTGCATAGGAAGGTTATGGAACAGGAACAATGCTACCTAAACAAGGAATCTATCTCACTGTCTTTGTATATCTGTTCGTTCTTCAGGTTTGGATTTCCACATTTGGTTTAATATAAAATGCTGACTTTTCATGTAGTTTCAATAAATGGAATTAATCAAAAGAAAAAGGTTTCTGCAAATGTGAAGGCCAATGCTTGGTTATGTTTCTATTTGCATGCAATTTACAGATAAAGTTGCATCTCTGTTGCCTCCAAAGTATGCTCAACTTGGGTATGTATAAAGTCAAACTATACAAAATGTTCATTCTGGATGAATTTTTTTTTATATTGTATTATTTTCCTCTTTAGTAAATTAGGGCCTTTGAAAGATTTTTTCTCTGAGAAACCTAATGAAGTTTATGTTTGAATTTAAGATATAGTCACTATAATTCATCTTTGGAGAACTATGATAAATTATAAAGAAAGAGTAGAAAAGTAAGACAAGAATTTACTTACATTTAGCAAGTAGAGGGATTTGTGTTCAAATAAAAACAAAAAAGAATATTTTTTTGGTCCATTTCCTAGCATGACACCAATTCAATGAAACAAATATAGCCAGAACTATAGTTTCCCACCCACTCGAATCATAGGGTTCCCGGGGGGAATTATAGTTGACCTAGGAATTTCCAGTGTATTATTAACATATTATGATGTGGGTGCATAGCGGCACATAACAATGGCAATGAGAAGTCGATGAGATCCTCTTTATTCAAGTAGTCCATAAGGGCATCATTTTTTTATTTTTTCTTAGATTGTTTGACATGTGCAATCTTAACCCTTCTGAATTTGAACTTGCAACTTTCAATATTGAGTACACATACCTTCACCATTAGGCCAACACAAGTTGTGCTCTTTTTAAATTAAAAATTGCATGTGATAACAGTTTACTCAGAAAATTGCATTAGCTATGACATATGGACCTTAGAACAAGATTAAACATTAATGTCCCTATGATAACCCACCAGTTATGTGGATAAGCTACACTGATAAATGACACAAGGAAAGACAAATACTTGTTGGAGTGAATTATACCGAAAGATACATCGGCCAAATTATTCATGCAAAGAACAAAACCCATACATATAACCATGTTAGGGAGGGAAGATGTTTGAATGAATAATTTTTTTGAAAAAACTGCAAGGTTTCATCGCAATTTCGATGAACATAACCCGACGAACCACAAAAAATTGTGACGAGGTTGTACAGGCAATGTAGTTTTGGTCATAATGGTAATGACAGTTTGCTCCACCTCATTGGAAAATGGACGAATGTTTGGTGTTTTTTCGATGATTTCAAATGGGTGTTTTGTGATTTATTGCATCGATAGATGGACAAAGTTATGTTGATTTTGTGATGGACACCACCAAAAAAATTTGTGGCGCTGACCAACGATGGTGGGTTGTGGTTTCAATGTATAAAAATTGGTCATTAAAGTGACAAAAATCCAGCGACGAAATTTAAATCAGTGTTGCATCAATAAGTCAACAATATTTTGTCGATATGTCACCAAAAATTCTTCAAAATTTGTAGTCAAATATAGTAGTGTGTGTTGGTTTATTTGAAGGCCTCCCTGCTCTACATCAATTGGTATCAGATCTGAGAAGAAACAATCAAGGGAGCAGGTGAAAGTGTTAATTCTCCAAATTATGTTGTTGCTTCAAACGTAGGAGAATCATTGATGCTGAAAAGACATTTTTTGACGGCGTCCAAGAGAAGGAACCGATGCAAAGAAGAGCTTTATTCAGGACCACATGTAAATCCAAGGGTAAGGTATGCAAAGTAGTTATAGATTTTGGTTGCACTAAAAATATTGTCTCTAATGAAATGATAGAGAAGCTGAAGTTGCAAAATTTTCCTCATGAAAATCCATATAAGATATCATGGTTCAATGATAGCCAATCCATCTTGGTTAGTGAACAAGCATTGATTGAGTTTAGTATTGGTGGATACAAAGATAAAGTTGTTTATGATGTACCAATGGATTGTTGTCATGTCTTACTTGGGAGACCATGGCAGTATGACAAACATGCCATCTATGATTGTAGAAGAAATAGCTATCTAATTGAGCATAATGGGAGTAGGTTTACACTCATTCCATTGCAAGGTGATGTAGAGGATTAGTCAAGGACAACAAGGGTGATCATGTTTGGTAGGAAAGAGTATGTGAAGGTTGAAGAAGACAATAATAGAGTGCATGAAACCATTGCAAAGGAAAAAGGTATTAGGATAGTGAGTTTAGAGAATGGTCCAAGATTGAAGATAAAAGATGGTGATTTAGTGCCAAAGGTTGAGACAGCAAAAGTCAAGGATGAATTCCTTGTGAGGGATAAGGATGAGTTGGAAAAGAAAGTTGAAATTGTAGTAGGGGCAGTATTTTTTACTATGATTGCAAAAGATGATAGTGGACAAATGAATATTGACAAGACAGTAGAAATAAAGTCTATTAATACAGAGCTTCAAAGGGCAGAGGGTCTGAAGGAAGAGATAAAAGAAAAAAGTGCAGAGATTGAAGGCATTTAGCAAGGACAGTTGGAAGATTTGAGCATGTTTCAAGGATGAAAGATAGGGCAGTCAAAGGAAAATTTGGTAGAGGATAGAGTGCAGGTGTTCAAGCATGGAAAACACCAGTTTTAGATGCAAGGAAGGTCAAGATGCAAGGAGCAAATCAGTTTGCAAGAAGTGAACAATGGAAAGGAGCAAACAAGCCATACCATGCAAGGCATGATGCAAGAGTGCAATATTTTATCCCATGGAGAAGGTTTCCATTCTATAGATCATGTTGAAGGCAAGGAGAAGCTAAGAAGGCAGCCCAAAGATCTCATGGGACATGAGTTTTTTTTAGGCCGGGTGAATGGTGCAGAGCATGTTCCTCAATTGTGAGAATTGAGTCTAGTTAGATTGGTTTAGGTTTTTTTTGTCTTGTTTTTGGCATGAATAAGGTCCATTGAGACTATTTGAATGTAATTAGGGTGTTTTGTGATCATGTGAGCAAATATTACAAATTTTACAAAATGATGTAAAAATTGTCAATCAAAAGTTGCAAAAAGGAAAAATGTGGAAGTTCAAGGGTCATATGCTTGTAGTTCATTGGAAAATAGTTGGAAGTTGTTTGGTCATGTTTTTAATGCCTTTAAAAGTCCTTGTGAATGTTGGATGAAGGATTATCCATTGATAATTTGAACTTTGAATACTAAAATCACTATTTTCCTCTTGAAATTCTTTATTTTTTCCAGAAAATTGCTGCTCTTTGGGTCTATAAGGCACCGTATAGGTTTCCTTCAATTTTATTTTCTTTGGTATTGATATATATATGTTCTAACTACATTCTAGGATTGGTTTGAGAGGTTTTTATTGAGTTTGAAGAGTTTGGTAGCCAAAATTCTGTAAGTAGCTAGAAAATAGGGTATTAAGGGCTTGTAGACACCAAGATGCAAAAAGACCCATTCCATCCTCTATAATCTCTATAACTAAGTGTAATGGGTCATGTAGGATAGGAATTATTTTTAGGAGAGGTTTGGATAGTAGAGGAGGTCATTTGGGGTCTTGGGGAATGATGCCCTAGTTGCAATTTGGTGCATTTGAAGTGAAATTAAGAGGTTTTAGGTTGGTAAACATTGATAATCTTGGGGGAAAAAACTTTTGAAAGTGGATTTAGTTTGTGCAAACATAATCCAAGAGGTTTGAGGCCTTGGCTGGGAAGAAGCCAGGAGCATGGTTTTTCAATAAACCCTTGTGAAACTTGGGTAAAAGGAGGGTTTTGTGATTTGAGGAATTGGTAAGCATTTCCTTGAAGGAAAATTGTGGATTTTATGTTTATGTGGTCTGGTTATGACTTCCTAATTGTGTTTTGGGCTTGAAGGGAAGAATAAAGAGGTGTTTCTTTGTAAAACAGGCCTAATTGACCAAAAGGACAGTGTAGGAGACTGATTTTGGAGGAGTTGGTCCAAAGTGACCATAGGTGGTTTTGAGGTATGTTTGAGAAGACAATAAAAGGTGTCTAAAAAGGTAAGAGGAGATAAGTGTGAAAAAAGTTTAAAAAAACCAGGTTTGCAAACCTACAAGACAAAATAAAGAAGTTAGAGGAGAATCGCCCTAGATAGGGCTTGAAGAATTAAAAGCTTATGTTAATCAAGTGATTTTGTGTTGGTTTGTTTGAAGACCTCCCTGCTCTGCATCAGTTTTCCACATAAAAATACTGGTGTTCATGTGTCATGTGATTTTGTGGTTGTATTTATGCTTTCCTTCTTCATTGTAGTTATTTCTATTCAGTTAATTGGATGGGTTGTGTTTGATTGGTTTAGAAGAATATTGATTCAACCCCCCTCTCAATATTCTAAGTGTTCAGCAATTGGTATCAGAGCTTGGCTCTCTAGAAGGAGCTTGACCACTTTGGGAAGATCTTGGAGTGTGAACATATGGCTGGTAAGAAATACCCGACTCCTCCAAGAGAATTTTTTGCAATTGAATATACAAAAGAAGACTGCATGCTGGATAAGGATGAAGAACTCAAAAATGCACTTGAAGATCTTAACAAAATTGAAGATGAGAATGGGAATTTGAAGGAAAATATAAAAGAGGAAAACAAATGCATCAAGAAGCTGAGAGAGTAGATCAATAAATTTAGAGAAAGACATAGAGAAGTTAATGAACAACTGAAGAAAGCATATGAAGACATCACTGGATTGAAAATACAAGTGGAAGAAAAGAAGAAAACTGAGGATTGTATAAATGTAATGATACAAAGCAATACTAGTGAATGCACTATACTTGAATGAGAGGTGGTAAATCTGAGAGCGCATTTGGAGAAAGAAAGAATTTATGAGGATAAATTTAAGGAAAGTTCTACAATGCTTGATGAGTTAATTGTTGGATAGAAAACATCTAAAGATAAAGGTGGTTTGGGACTTGAAAGAGGAGAAAGCTCTAAATCAGAATAGACATCTAGCACAAAGAAGATCAATGAATCTGGAAAGACTGAAGGAAAAAGGAACTATGGAAAGTTCCAGAATCAGAGAATCAATGCTGGAAGACTCCCTGTTAGACAACCCAATGCTCAAAAGTACCCATATTTTAATGTTGTTTTCTTTTCATGCAATAAATTTGGACATAAGGCTATATAATTTAGAGGTAGAATGAATCAAAATGTTAGATCCTTTTCTTGACAATGTTTTGTTTGCAAGAAATTTGGACATAAAGCTATTGAGTGTAGAAGTCAGATGATGAATAGATTTAATACTTCTAGATCCATCAATGGCTACTATTATACATGCAATGTATTTGGACATAAGGCTAACCAGTGCAAAACAAGATTGAGTGGAGGTTAGATCGGTTAGAGAAAAATTATATGCTAAAATTGCAACAAACCTAGACACATTTCAAGATTTTGCAAAATTAAAAATGGAAGGTAGACTAATCCAGGAAAGAGGAATGAAACTATAAAGAAAGTTGATTTCAATGAAGTAAAGAAGGAAATGGAAATATTATGGAGAAAGAAAGAAGAGTTTGAGGAAATAGGAGAATCTATACTTATCTCGAGTGCAAATTTTTCCTCTGGTAACTAACGTAGAGCTATGGCTTAGGGGGAGCTTTACTAAAAATCATATAGCCCCCTTGTCAATACGTTGTGTCATGGATTGACATGAAGAGACAAGATGAAGAAGAATATTGTGGAGTTGGTGAAAACTGCAGGAGAAAACATTTTAATGTGGAAGTTTGCAAAGCTTTTGAAAGTTGACTATGAATACATGATTTTGAAGTTTATCAACTTTTATCTAAAGAATTTATTGCTGAAATGAGTCAAATCAAGGTGTTAAAAGTGTTCTTGGGAAGACAAAGTTATTTCATTATACACATATGAAGGAGAAGTAAAGTGAAGAAGAAGTGGAAGAATTCGACGCATCTCTCAGTAGCAGATCATCAAAACCCTAATTTTCACCAAGCAAGTTTAAGAGGCATTCTGTGTTCTCTTTGTTTTTTGAAAGTTCTACTTGAAAGAATTTTACATGTAATGGAAGGACCGAGGATCATAAATGTATCATAGAAACCATAACCTAAATTGAAGAGGCATTCTTGGAAAAAAATTTGGAAGATTTAGTGGGTGCATTTTCTTGCACTCCCTTTGGAGTTTTACCAATTGAGGATACTAGTGCATACATTCATGGGAAAATAGAGGAAGTTTCCAATAATGAATTAAATGTTCTATGGACAAGTGAATTGGAGGGAGATGATGATACCTTAAAAATAGAATACAAAACCCTAAATGGAAGGAAATTAGATATGTGGGGGAAGTTACCGAGGTTTCAAGAAAAAAAGGAGTACATCAAAATGGTATTAAGAAAAATCCATGGTGAATCCATTTGGATTGATTGTGATTATTCAATAACCAACGAGGCTATTAGTGATGTAACTAGTTTTTGGTCCTCCAAACCAATTCCAAGGAAAAAATCTATCAAGGTCAGGGACTTAATGGAGAAGACAGGTGCTACTCTTGAAGGAAAGGAATTCACCTTGAACACAATTAGGAATCTGGCTATCCAATATGTTGCAAGGCTTATTGGACAAAATATGTTTTGACCAAATAATGACTATACAATTTCTACCACTATCGTTCACATGGCACATAACATGATTGAATATGGCATTGATTATGATCTATGTGAGTTACTCTAATAGAATTTGATGAAGAACTTGAAGGAAATCAAAAAGGGAGAAAATCATACATTCAAGTATGGTACTTTGATAATCTATTTGCTTTTTTGTTTCATGAAGGAACTACTGGTGATTGGGAAAGTGAAGAGGACAAGTACAAAACTAGTTGAACATCAGATAAGAAATCTCATGAGAAACCTTAGTGGTGCAAATGCTCAAGGCAATTCTCTTGTATCATTCTTTGGAATTTTATGATAAGGATGAATGAAAGGATTAGAATACCTAAGAGTGTGTTGGAAAGGTTCTCAGGAGACATTAATTTCTTTTCCTCTACTGACTTTTACTTCATGAAAGCAATTGAGCCCAAAGCTATTTGGATTTATGAGTTGGATTATGAAGTAACTGAAGAATTCATTCTTTTTGCATAAGTGCTTTTAAGAAGTGCTAAAGACCTTAGTAGACCAAAATTAGAAGACAAGATTAGAATTGAAGCCTCCATAGTTCTAGGAGATCAAGTATCTGATCCATTGAGACTTTATTAGATTATGGTGATGATATGGATGATTTTTCTCCTATCCAAGATTGGAAATTTCTACCATTCCTTATGTTTGATATAACACATAGATATGATGCATCATGGTATAGATAACTAGGATGGAGATTTATCTAGTGACATGGAATTTGACTCTACAAATAGATAGTATAATTCTTATTCACTCCTTGACATACGGAAACCTTGTCTGAATGTAGTTTAGAATTTTAGAATATATCAGACCAAAGCATACGCAATAGTCAACAATATACTCCAAACAACCTCCCTACACAAAACTAAGCAAGTATGAGCCAAGATTATTTTACAAGAATACCCAAAAGCACAACAAACAAAAGATAATGATTGATGCCCCATTCCTCTCTCTAAATCATTGAGACATCATCGAGAGGTCCTCAAAATGGGTCAATAAGATAAATCATAAGAAATTATCAAAGACAAATAGTCAGTGTTATCTATATCTCTTGCCAATTTAATATGGCTAAGGTGATTTTTGATGTCGATATCCATTATTGGAATGATACATCCTAAGATAGTTCATCAATTTTTTTGACTAGGACTAGGTGTGTGATAGGCCATTGATACGAACTCTACTAACTCATTTACCTATCATCTAGACTTTAGATTTTGACACTTAGTTCTCACTTTACGATATGTGATACTTGTTTTCTACTTGTTTTACCAAAGGTTGAAGATGGCGATTGATGTATTATGTGCGAAATTTATTGCGGGTGAAAGCAACATGGGATGGATGGTTTTAGATTTTTTGGAATATTTCAATGTTTTTGGTGTTTTAAAAATATTTTGAGGTTGTTTTTGGCTTTGTGAATGTTTATGTCAATGTTTAGGGTTTTCTAAGTTTTTGAATGTTTTGGGGTTTTCCAATTTTCAAATGTTTTTGGATTTTCTAATTTTTGTAAATGTTTTGGGGTTTTCCAAGTTTTGACAAAGAACCTAACCTAAAAGACTATCCTAGGGGACTCAAGGGCTTATCAAAGATGAGCCTCTCCTATGTTATACATGCAGAGACCATGTAGTTCGACTGACTTGAATAATTGTTGATAATGAATGAACACTTGATGAATTGTCAATTTATTATGATGGATTGATAAAGGACTAACCTAAAGTGTCTCAAGGGAACATCAATGATGGCCTTGCCTATGTTCAAGCTTAGAGACAACGTAGTTCGATAAGTTACTTGTTGTTTGGTCTCACAACACACCCCAAGGCTGTAAGACTTGGGGACCCAAGTAAAAAATAATAATAGCTCTAATGGAAAGAGCTAGCAAGTTGAAAAGATCATTGGAAGTGAAAAGTAAAGCGAAATATTTAATCAAAGAGTTCTCTCATAATGTAAGTGTTTCGGGTACCAGATACTAGAAACCAGAAACATGTGAAAGGAAAAAGGTGGTGCAAATATGAGTAGAGTGTTCCAGTCCGATATTTGAAGTTCCGGTAAAACTGAAGACCAGGGAAAGTTTGTGGGTAAAGCTGAATACTAGGTACTGGGTACCGGTAAATTATGTGAAATGAAATGTTAAAATCTTAAGGTTATCTAATGATTTTGATAGTCTGGTAACCCAGTATATGTAGAAGATATTTATGCAAGGATTTATGGTATGCTAGAAAGTGTGTTATTTATGAGATTTATGTACTAACATTTGAATAATGGTTTTATTTACATGAGATGTTTATAAATTTTTTCTTTAAATAGGATTTAATGTGTGGAATTTGTGATTGTAGGAGATGTAGATTGTGATGCAATGTTTGGGTATGGACGGTCAGGAAAATCAAATTTGCGAATGGATCTAATGGTGTTGCTAGGTTTAATGATGCACTTTAAAAACTCATGTTGGAATAGAGTTCATTGCAAAGATGTGTTAGATACCAAGATCCTGAGACTCTGGAGTTTAAGCATGTAGCAAAGAATTGTACCTATTCTGGGGGTTGCTCATTCCTAGAATGTTCAAATCAAGGAAGAACTTGAAATGTAGGGGAAAAAATTTCACCTAATCACTCTAAATTTGTGGGAAGTTCCTACATTTTGTTTGAGTGGATTTGTTTGACTCCAAGAAGGAATCCTAATGATTAAATACTAAAGCCCAAAGAGGTTCAATGTACAATTGGAGTTGACCTTCTTTGACTTCAATTGCAATTGCTAGAGGATCTTTCCTTTTAGGTTAAGTTCAAAATTTGTGGATGTTGGAAGAGCCAAAACTTCTTTAATTTTTATTCTTTTTTCTTGTTTCCTGAATCATTTTGGTGTAAAACCTTGTATGCATGTAGACATTGATTAATATCAGAGCCAATTAGATAGCTACCTATCTCATGAATCTTTTGTAGCTGGTTTTTTTAGTTTAGTCAAACAAGACTGTGTGTTGCACCGTTTAAGGGTGCATACAAAACCTACTCGGTGCCCAAACTAAAACCCGTCTCTTTAAAATCTTGCACCATTTTATATATAGTTGTGAAGCAATCTGGTGAAGTATAAAGTGGTTTGCTTTGTTTTGGTTAATTCTTTAGGACATGCATGGAGAATAATGGGACAAATTTTAATTTTTTAGTATTTTTAATGCTTTATTTTAGAATAGATGTTTAAATTTTTTAGAATGTTCTAAAAAAAAGATGAATGGATGGAAATTTATTGAAAATATTTCGTTTTCTATGAAATTGTTGAATGATTAATGCTAAATCTACTTAAGTGATAGGAAAGAAATTGTTGATGTTCATGAAATATTATTTCAAATCTTTCAATTTCATGATATTTGTTCTTAAGATCCAATTGAAAACTTAGTGTCTGATATATATGATTTCAAACAACCATATTCCCTTTGAGCTTAGCAATAATATCACATTATACCTAAGAGTGAACCTAGTACAATCAAGACCTGATTACTAGAGACTTGGGATTGAACTGAGTCAATATTTTCCTATTAAAGAAAATTCCCCCTTTACATTGTATTTGTTCCATATCTTTCAAGAAGGATAAGCTCTTTGCAGTTTTTCTTTGAAGAATTTATTCCCCTGTTGCTGTGAGTAAAATCTTCGTCAATAGGAACTGCCACTAGAAGGAGGGTGTATTTTTTAATTTTATATTAGTCCTAAGTTTTAGGAAGCTTGTAAAGTGAAATTGAGTGCAAGCTGGTTTTTCATTATGGAAGTTGAGAAACTTTTGAAAAAATTTAACCAGATATTACATCCTTTGAGTTTACTCACCTTTGTTAGTCACCGAGTGTAGAATTCATGATACAACTGATCACAGTGAACTCAAGTGTGAATTTTTTTTAACTAGGGTAAGCTTGGCCATGTGTAAAGTGATTCCATTTACAGAAGAATTTCTAACTACTAGAAGAAAGGAACCATTAGAGAGAAAAAAATTTAACCTAAGTGGAATTGGAAACATTAAAAAATTAATTGATACATCAAGATAGTTTGAAAACTCCAATTATTATAAAGAAAATCAAGTAACATTTTATAGGAAAATAGGAAAGAATGTTGAGATTCAAATACATCGCATCATAAATGAGGAAACAATATTGATGAGTCATCATTCTTCTTATACGTTGAAAATGAAAATGAGGAAAAGGAGCAGGAAAATCAAGCGAGAGACGTGTGTATTTTGCTCCAAGTTGAAAATTCACAAGTTAAAAAAGGAAATTTCCCTGATTTTATGAAAGATATAGAGTATCAAACTTTTAATTTTTCTCTCTCTGATAACAATATAAATTGTGATATATCTTGGTCTAACAAAGTGCAAAGTGAAGACAAGACCGAAGACATGAATATATTCAGAGGAGAAAGTCAAGAAATGGACACAGTTGTTCATGGAAATGAACCAAGGTTGGAAGAAGGTAGGGTATGGTCGCACCAGACGAAGTGTGTGAAATCAAACTTTAATGAGGTCATTTTCATACATATGAGCCAAGTCATTGGTAAGTACACCTTTACATTTATGACTATTAAATGCAAAAAAATTAAAATAATTCATTGCTAAAGTAGAGTTGTTGAAATTTTTCTGAATGAATTTAAAGATAAACCTACTATAATTTGTACCAAAACAACAATGAAAATAGTCATAGAAATTAAAATAATTTTTTTTGTTAAAGTTAATCGCTTGTTAGATTAGAAGTTTAGGTAGTTAGGGTTAGTTTTATTTTTGTAGGGTTTGTTTTTTTTTTGTTGCTTTTCTTTCTTTTTCTTTCTCTTTTCGTTTGGCCTTTGCATTAGCAAATTTGATTAACTTATCTTAAACTTGAGAGTTTATTCAAACATTTGTAAAATTGAACTATGAAATGAAAAATGATAAAACCATGCATAGTAAAAACACGCTTTAAGATGTACTAAAAGCTATATGTGTGTGTGTGATGTATATATATGAGGTATCAAAATTCTTGCTTCAAAAGATTAAAAAAAAAATCCAAAAACAGTGAGTCAAGCTATAGGTAGTAGTAGCCATTTAGTCGATATGGGATGCCTCATCTATCAGTGCTAAATACCCTATGTAGGCGAGTTTCCAATGAAATTCAAAGTCATGAATATGGAGGTCAGTGAGGAAAGGCCGGAGTGGAACCACTTCCTTGTGTTCCAGGAACTGAGGAATATCATCCATGGAAGGGATTCCGATGGTCGGGTGTGCAACAGAAAAAATAGTATCCAAATTCTCCAAATATTCAGTCCTTACTATCAAATTGGTAGACAAGAAAACATCTTCAAAAAGTAGCCCAATATCCAAAATCGATGCTACAAAATGAGAAGCCACATCAAACTAAAGCAAAAGTAGTGGCTAGATTCTACATACTTTTCCCCAAGGACTAAGCAAAAATTTGGTACAGTGAAACTGGAAGTCTGAATGAAGAAAACCTTTTCAAGCCTTTGTGGTGTGATACTTCCTAAGAAAAAATTCTAGTGGCGAGAATAGCTTAAGAAAATTGGAGTATCTATGTCCTAGAAGCAAGTGAGAATAAACAGAGAAAAGAATGCAGAACAAGAAAAGAAAGCTAAGAAAAGTGTGAGGAATTTGTGAAGTGTAGAATTTATAGAAAGTCATGAGGAAGTTGCGGTACAAAGTTTCCTTGAGTGAACTCTTGGAAATCGTAAGAAAGGTGGCAACTAGATAATTATCTTTAAAACAGAATGTTAAATCAAACTAATTCTTTGCACATAGTTGGTGATAAATTGCTTCAAATTTAGGTAGTATGAATATTGTGAACCAAGCAAGTTAAAGATTTCAAAGTTAATAGTGGTCATTTCATATATTTTTCTTGAGTCGTATTAATTATGGAGGTGCTTATGTGTGTGGAGTATAAAGGAAAATGAAGCCTGCAAGGTAGCACACATCATCACCTGGGTAAGTTGAAAGAAATAATACATGTGAAATAAGGCATGTGAATTTAATACAGAATAATGTGATCATGTTTCAATGTAATCATGACATTTTCGATCCATTAATGAGGTGTAACATTGTCAAATTCGAAATGCTATCTGAATATTTAGCAGTTGCCATAAAATTTAATCAGAAGGGTGGTAACTAATGTTTCTAAATTTAGATTTAAATTTGGTGATTAAATTGTTCGTTGCTAAATTTTAATTTATGCATATTTTTAACACAGCCAGTTGTAGTTAGCAAGGATTTGGCATAAAGTGGTAAAATTTAGCTAGAAATACACACCAACAAGGAATTATTAAATGAATTTTTTGGAAATGGTGAATTGATGAAGGGATTTACATTGAATGAAAAATCAAAAGGTAACCTTCACTACCACTGTAATTCCCAACCTAATAGCAGGCTTCATTGCTTGCAAGTTAAAAATGAGCTATCATTGAAATATCAAAAGTTGAAAAATGAGCTATTATTGCAATATCTAAAAAAAAAATCAGCTCTTTAGGGTATCCAAATAACTCTATTGGGGCTATAGATGCTTGGCTGGTAGTAGAGCTATGTTTGGGGGAAATTACGAAGATAACCTTGTCAGGGCTATGGGCGATTAACTGGTAGTAAGGCTCTATCCCTGGTTGGCTTTGGAGGATTACCATATTATGTAGTTCAATGTCAATGAACTGATTCTTTTCACTAACTACCAAAAACTGGAATTAATCAGAGCACACATAGATGTTTCCGGTTGAGTTTTACTTTTTATGCCAAAATCTAGGTAAACGTGAAAGTTATTGTTTTAAAATATATATAAATTATAATTTACAACTGGTGATTTAATTTCAAGTTTGGTTTAAATTTGGTTTTATTGGTTGCAAGTTGTTGTGCGGTCTCACAAAACACCCCAAGACTGTAAGACTTGGAGACCCAAGTAAAAATAATAATAACTCTTATGGCAGGAGCTAGCAAGTTGAAAAGATCACTAGAAGTGAAAAGTAAAGAGAAATATTTAATCAAAGAGTACTTCGTAATGTAAGTGTTTTGGGTACCGAATACCGGCAACCAGAAACATTTGAAAGGAAAAAGGTGGTGCAAATATGAGTATAGTGTTCTGCACCGATATTTGGAGTTTGGTAAAATGGAAGTTCTGGTAAAACTTAAGTCTGGGGAAAGTTCATTGGTAAAGTTGAATACCGGGTACCGGGTACCGGGAAATGATGTGAAATGAAATGTTAAAATCTTAAGGTTATCTAATGATTCTGATAGTCTGGTAACCCATTATATGTAAAAGATAATTATGCAAGGATTTATGATATGCTAGAAAGCATTTAATCTATGAGATTTATGTACTAACATTTGAATAATGGTTTTATTTACATGAGATGTTTATAAATGTTTTCTTTAAAAGGGATTTATTGTGTGGAATTTGTGATTACAAGAGATACAAATTGTGATGCAAATTTTGGGTATGGACGGTCAAGAAAATCAAATTTGTGAACATATCTAATGGTGTTGTCAGGTTTAATGATGCACTTTAAAAGCTCATGCTAGAATAGAGTTCGTTGCAAAGATATGTTGGATACTAGGATCCTGGGACTCCGGAGTTTAAGCATGCAACAAAGAAGTGTACCTATTATGGGGGTTGCTCATTCCTGGAATGTTCAAATCAAGGAAGAACCTGAAATGTAGGGGCGAAAATTGCACCTGATCACTTCAAATTTGTGGGAAGTTCCTACATTTCTTTTGAGCAGATTTGTTTGGTTCCAAGAAGGAATCATGATGATTAAAGATTAAAGCCCAAAGAGTTTCAATGTACAATTGGAGTTGACCTTCTTTGACTTCAATTTTAATTCTCTTACTAGTCACTACATTCCACGTGCCTTGATGTGATTTGTCCCTTTGATTTCCTCACATGTATTTGTCTTATCCTATTTGTGCCCTGTGAACATTCTATAAAAGGCCAGAGGATCTTTCTTTTTAGGTTAAGTTCAAAAATTTTAGATGTCGGAAGAGCCAAAACTTCTTTAAGTTTTGTTCTTTTTTCTTGTTTTCTGAATCATTCAAGTGTAAAACTTTGTATGCAGGTAGACATTGATTAATATCATAGCCAATTAGATAGCTACCTATCTCATGAATATTTTGTAGTTGGTTTTGTTAGTTCAGCCGAACAAGACTATGTGGTGCGCTATTTAAAGGTGCATACAAAATCTACTTGGTGTCCAAACTAAACCCCCTCTCTTTAAAAGCTCGCACCGTTTTCAATGTAGCTATGAAGCAATCTGGTGAAGTGCAAAGCGGTTTGCTCTATTTTGGTTAATTATTTTTGGCATGCATGGAGAATAACCAGGAGAAATTCTAATTTTTAGTATCTTTTATGCTTTATTTTAGAATAGATGTTTAAATTTTTGAAAATGTTCCAAAAAATAAATGAATGGATGGAAATTTATCGAAAATCTTTTATTTTCTATGAAATTTTTTAATGCTTAATGCCAAATCTACTTAAGTGATAGCAAACAAATTTTTTATGTTCATGATATATTATTTAAAATCTTTTGATTTCATGATATTTGTTCTTAAGATCCAATTGAAAACTCTATGTCGGATATATATGATTTCAAACAACCATATTCCCTTTGTGATTAATAGCAATATCACATTATACCCTAGAGAAAACCGAACCTAGTACAACAAAGACCTTATTACCGAAGACTTGGGATTGAACTGAGTCAATCTTTTCTTGTTAAAGCAGATTCCCCCTTTATATTGTCTTTATTCCATATCTTTCAAGAAGGATAAGCTATTTTTAGTTTATCTATGAAGAATTTATTCACCATGTTGTGAGTAAAATTGTCATCAACACTACTATTTTTGGATTTTTGATGTTTTGACCTATTTAGGGATTTTAATGTGTTTTGGATGTTTTGGAATTTGACTTTACAATTTTTGAAATATTTTTGGATTTTAGTTGTATAGGATTTTGATGTTTTTGGATTTTTTGATTTTGCAAGTGTTTTTTTTGCGTTTTGATATTTTTTATGATTTTTTTTTTGATATTTGAGGAGATTTCAAATAACCATAAGATATCCAAGAACCCAACCTGATTTATAAAAAATTTCCCCTAGTGTTATGCAATAGACTACCTTGATATAAGCAGGACAAGATGACCCTAGGAATATGCCAAGTAGTACTAAAGTGGATATGATACTTCACAATGTCAAGCTATGACATAAACATGGATGGGTGAGGGAATAAATAGGATAAATTATGTGATCGATGGATGTGATGCAAACAATGATAGGTAGGATAAAGAGCGAAATACAGATGGAGATGCTTTATTTATGCAAGGCACCTATTTGCAAGGTTTTCACCAAGGTACTTGCCCAAAGCACCACCAACGTGGTTTTCACTAGAGGACAATTTTTTTCTTTATTGTTTTCAGTCCTTTTTCTTTTTTTTTTTGGATTTTTTATCATTTTTTGATTTTTTGAGATTTACACCCTTTAATCATAGGCATAAAACTTTTTAAGATGCAAACTACTAGTTGGTTCTTGGAAGGGTTCACCTTCAATCATTCATAATTGGTATGTTCATAATCCATAGCTTGTTGTGATGAGAAATCAACCTAACTAGTTAGGTTCAAACTTTCATTTACTATCCTAATCTAAGAGATTTTTCTAATTCTATTTTAGGAAAAGATCCCCTAATTGGAAAGACTAACTCTTGATCTTCTTGTTATAGCTTCTTTTTAGTCATTTTTAGTATACTTGCAAGTGATTAACGGTGTCAAGACAATGCTCATCTAGAAATTCTAACTCATTTAGCCGAGATAATTTTTACTCTTCATCAATGATCATATTCTATAGTGACACTTGCAGTGAAGGAATCTCAGTACCTCAATATGTAGGATGGCTTCTAATCTATAGACCAAGGAGAAAGTTTTGCACTTGTAGGAGTGTGGATACTAGTTCGATAAGCCCATAGGGAAAAATTTAACTATAGATGCCAGTCACGACTAGCTTCATTGACCATTTTCTTTAGGATTTTTAGAATGGTCTTGTTTGTAGCCTCAGCTTGACTGTTTCCCTGGGAGTAATACAAGGTAGAGAACTGATGTTGGATGTTAAATTGTTGGCATAGCTCTCTCACATCCTGATTCTTAAAGGGTATTTCATTATAAAAAATAAGGGCTCGCAGAACACCATAATGGAAAATAAGGTAATTCAAGATAAATTTGGCAATTTTCTTACCCATAATGTGGGTCATAGGAATAGCTTCCACCCACTTGGTAAAATACTCAGTGGTCATTATGATGAACTTGTGGCCATTAGATGAGGTTGGAGTAATATTTCCTATTAGGTCAAGCCCCCAATATGAGGAAGGCTAAGGTGTGACCATTGGCTATAACTCCTGAGCTGGAGCATGAATAAGATCTCCATGTTGTTGGCACTAGACACACTTTTGTACATGTATTGAAGGGCTTCTCTTTCCATGGTTCGCTAGTAATACCCTGTCCTCAACAATTCTTAGCTAAATTCATACCACTAGAATTGGAACCACATATACCATCATGTACTTCTGTTAAGGTTGTCAAGGCTTCCTCTTAGTTGATACATTGTAGTAATTTCCCCTCGATGCTTTGGTGGTAAAGGGTATAACCTTGGATCACAAATTGAGATGTCTTCTTAACAAAGGTAATTTTAAGATTGGAGGTGATATTGGATGGGAGGGTTCCTCTGCTAATGTAGGTGAATATATCATGATACCATGAGGAACCAATACCAATGATTACACATGAAAATTCAGATTCAAGTATTTCAAAAGCTAGCACAAGAAGTTGTTCTACCAAGAATTCATATTGAAGGACGTTGTGTGGGATAGCTAACAATGATTCAATTGTTGCCATAGTATTTGTTGCCTGGTTGTTCATGCAAGGAATCTTCTCAAAAGTTATATCAACGAAAATTTCCTTAAGAATTTCTACCATCTTCTTTTAAGGAGTAAGTTTCTCATCCTTAGTTTGGTAGTCATCATTGCCTTGGTTGAGAATTAGCTATGAGTCTCCATAGACTTTTAACTATTGTATCTACCATTGAACTGCTATCCTTAGACCTGTTATTAGGGATCCATACTAAGAGATATTGTTATTACATGGAAATGATAGCTTGTATGAATTTGGAATACAATCACCTTGAGGGGTGATAAAAAGAATACCCACCCTTGATCCATGCTGAGTAAATGATCCATCAAAGTACATTTTCCATTGATTTTTTGTATGGAGGAGAAACACTGATTCATCAAGAAATTCAGATATCAAAGGATTCTCTACATAGATAGGTGCTTCTTCCAGTTGATCTACAATCACTTTTCCTTTAATTTCCTTGTGCTCCACGTACTCTATGTCAAATTTAGTTAAGATCATTACGCATTTGTTCATTCACCTAGTGAGAGTTGCTTTGGATAACATGTATTTCAATGGGTAGATCTTTGTAATAAGATTGATTTTATGTGACATGTAACGTTTGAAATTTTGTAAAGCAAAAACCACTGCTAATAATTCTTTCTCAATGGATGAGTAATTCTTTCATAGCCTACCAAGGTTCTGTTGATGTAATAGATGGCTCTTTCCTTTCCCATTTCATTGTGTTGGGCTAGAAGAGAACCTATTATTATTGATGTTATTGAGATATACAAGGTTAATGGTTTGTTTGGTATTGGTGGCATGAGCACTTGAGGTTTCAATAGGTAGTCCTTGATATGCTAAAAGTATTTATCACACTTCTCATCCCACTTATAAGTTATTTCTTTATGGAGAAGATTCGAGAAAGGGTGGATTTTGTCTGATTATTGCTCTATGAACCTTCTAATGGACTGCAACCTTCCTTGTAACCCTCTCATCTACTTTAATGTTTGTGGTGGTTCCATGTTTAGGATGGATTCCACTTTTACTAGATCTATCCCTATCCCTCTTTATGACATGATGTAGCCAAGAAGCTTTCTTGATGTAACCCAAAAGACACTTTTTTGAGTTTAGCTATACCTTATACTCTTTGATCCTATCAAAGATGGGTCCTAATACCTCTATGTTCTCACTCCTTTGCTTTGATATGGCCAAAATATCATCCAAATAGTCTTTGACTATTTTGTGGATCATATCCTAAAAGATGAGGATCATTGCTCTTTGATAGGTCACTCTTGTGTTTTTTAGCCCATACGACATCATGTTCCAACAATATGTTCCCCATGGACAAGTGAATGCAGTTTTGTGTTGATCCTCCTTGGAAATCATGATTTGATTATAGCCTAAAATACCGTCCATGAGTGATAGCATTTCATGTCTAGTTGTTAAATTCATAATGATGTCGATGTTAGGAAGAGAGAAATCATCCTTCGGGCATGCTTTGTTTAAGTCTCTAAAATTTGTGCATATTCTAATGCCCCCAATGGGTTTGGAGACTGGTACCGAGATGGAAACCTACTCAGGATAGTCAAACATTCAGATAAATTTGACATCAAGAAGCTTTTGTAACTCAAGTTTCACCAAGAGTGTTATTTCAGGGTGCATCTTTCTCAATTTTTTCTTCACTGGTTTGGCTTTGGGATAGACTGCTAAATGATGCAAAACCACTTCTGGATTGATCCCTGGCATATCTATGTATGACCATGCAAAGTTTTCTCTTCTTTCTATCAAGAATGTTGCTAGGCTTTTTTGTTCCTCATCCAAGAAGGATTTGGCATAGAAAGTTATCTTGAGTGCTTCTTTTGTTCCCACATTTACTAGTGTGGCATTTTCTACTAGTACTGCTAAGTTTTCTGGATGTAGTGCACTAAGGGGAAATTGAATCCCTCATCCTTGGGTGCCTCAGAGAGCTTTTCACCCTTGGATGCATCCTTTATTTTTACTATTTTAGGATTAGAAAGTGCCACAATGTGATTTTCACTCAAAGATTTGCATTTTATTTTCATGTCATCAATTTTATGGCTGAAGGATTTAATCATCTCCCCATAGTATGCTTGTGTGTCTAGCTCTATATCCAAACTAGCTTTGTGATCTCCCCATGGTAAGTTGCTATCAAGTTCCATGAATTCTGAGATTGCTTCATCATTTTTGAATAAATCTAGAATCAGTGGTTCTCATTAGTCCCAATCAATGAGTTGGGGGTATACTAGGATTATTTTAGTGGTTTGGTCATTTGGGGTGAAAGATGTTGTTGATATCATAAGAGAGAGTTATTCTTGAATAGATCAGAAATGTATGGGGAGAAGTTGTCTATGGTAGTATCACAGGATGTTGGTAACCAAAAGGAAGCCTCGGCCCATTTAGCAAAAGAACCTTTATCAATAAGGGTAACCTTGGTAGTAGTACATCCTAGGTCAAGATTCTTTGGATGTATCTCAAGAATGATGGGTTCTAGCAAACCATTGTCATTTTTACCCAACTTTTCATTCTTGTTCTACCCCCATCCCTTCATTAGCTACAAGCCTTTATTGTCATCTTCCATGCCAGGAAGAACGAGAACTAGTCGACCATCTTGATAGAGTAGTTTAGAGACATCCACCTCATTGACATCTTTTTTCAAATCACCCCACTTGGTGAAGGTGGTAGATTCCATTGTTAATATTTCAGGCACTTTGTTGATAGGTGTGGGTTTCCCATGAGATTTGGGAGAAAGAGGTAGCTCTCCCAACACAAAAGTGTCCCTTGTTAGTTTATAATCTCCACAACCATCATCCTAGATCACTACTTTGATGTCGGGAATGTTCTACATAATGGGTTTTTTTTTATGAGGTAGATGCAAGGGATGATGCATCAACAAATGAGGAGGGTGTAGGCCCTTCACCATTTTTAGGGATTTGGGGTATTTTGTAAAACTTGGCATCAAGGTTCTTGCAGTAGTAAAAGGGCTTAGGATCACTATGGATGGTAACTTCTTTGTCCTCAAAAGGAAACTTTACACATTGATGATAGGTAGAAGCTATACATTTTAGTGCATGAATCCATGGTTGACCAAGCAAGGTGTTGTAGGGGAGATCAAGGTCCAACACTTTTTATGTGTTCTCAATAATGACAAGTCCCACTTGGATGGGTAGCATGATGATGCCTTGCAATACCCACTCTTGATCATCATATGCTCTGATGGTTGCTCTTTGCTTCCTCAATAGCATCTTCTGAATAATCTAAGTTTTTGACCAACTGAAGGGTGGAAATATTTAGACTAGCACCTCCATCTACTAACTCTTTTATCCTTGTTCTTATGAATGACCTCAAGGTGTAAACCATGGTTATGAGATGGTTGGGATGATAGGTCCTATTCTGAGAAGGTGAAAAGGTGAGGGATGGTGATATGTCCTACCATAGCTTGAAACTACTTTGTGTCCATATCCTCAGGGATGGATGATGTGGATAAAGCTTTCTCTAAGATTTCCCTATGTGTGGGGGATAGCCTTAATATTTACAAGATTGAGATCTACGTGGGGGTCTTCTTAAGCTGATCTAGGAGACTTTATTTGCTAGGTTTTGATGTTGGAAAAGTAGGTTGTTCCCTAGGTTGAGATGAATCTCCTTGGATGGTGACCTTTCCACATCACGTGGTGACTCCATAGTCTATACTAGGACCTTTGATGGTGATGACATTGTCATGGGAGGTGACTACATTGGAATAGATATGTTGTACAATATTGTAAGTCTTCCATTTTCTATTGTCATTCCCTTTGTTGTGATCTGGCATAGGGTTCTTATATATCTTAAGATCTTGGTTGTTAGCTAGTACTTCAACAGATATCTCTCCATTCTCGATAAGATCTTGGATGACATTTTTTAGTTTCATACAATTTAATGTTTTGTGTCCTTTGATTTTCTGAAAGTCACAAAGATCCTTTTAGTTGTACCAGGGTGATTTATCATTTGGTTCTTGGTAGTTTTGGAAATTGGAAAGCATTATCAAGTTTGACTCTACCAATTTCTTCATGATAGTTTCAATAGGTTTCACAAACTATGTGTATTTACTTTTTGGATAATCATTCCTGTTGGGGTTCGTCTTTGTTGCATTTTAGTGTGATTTCATTGTTTTGTGATGGTGTGGATTGTTGTATGGTTGTTTGAGCATTAGTTGTTTGATTGGTGTTTGGCCTAGGAGCACTAAGGACTACCTTAGCATCTACCATGCCATCATTCATCATGTTCTTGTTCTTAGCCTAGACCTAAGGCTTGTCACTTGAACTAATTGATGGGCAGTTGTTTTTGTATGCTTGGGTATTTCCCTGTGAGATTAGAGTGTGCTCGATGTTGAGGGATCTAGGTACAAGTTCATCATAGGTGGTAATGCACTGCATCTTCAAGTGGAAGGATAGATCTAGATCGACATTTGCTATGATAATCCCCACTTGTTGTTCATTGAGAAAAGGCCACTTGCTCTTATTGCCTCTTTTTCTCCATCGTTGTAAGAAACTAGCAAAGAATTCTCCTTTTTTTTTGCTTGTGTAGTGTAGTAAAATGCATACCCTTGCATTTTCAAATGTTTTTGGGCCCACCTTGCTTTATTTATGCTTCTTTATGGCTTAATTGGTCCTATTTTATGTCCAAAATCCCTATGAATGACATATTTTTCTGGTTAATCCCAACATTCTCCAATGTATAAATGTTGATTTAATGACTCCATCAGTGTGTCCCTGATTTTTGGGTCAAGACTAAAATGCCACCTAGGGTGTCTTAGTCCCCCAAGGATTTCAGGACCCTGATTTTGGCACCTCTGGATTGGGCCCTTTTTGGTGTATGTGCCCCAAGTTTTTAGGACTTGGGACTAAGACGCCACCTAGGGAATCTTAGTCCTCCTTGAGTCATTTTTGAGATTTAATTTCAAATTATGGTGGGATTTAGCCTCCTTTATTCAATGAATTCATATATTGGCTTGGTGTGATATAATTTCAGGATATTAAGCATAGATAAGTATAAATACAAGGTTCCTTGATTCACTTCAACCTAAGTATTTTGTGAGATATTTTATCATAGCATAATTGAGTTCGCAAGAGAATTCAAGAGCAGATTCATCAAGCATTTGAAGCTATTATCAGATCCAAGCATCATATCAAAGTTTTTTCTTGTATCATTTATGTTGTTTTGCTAATGTTTGTGATCTAGGGTTTTGATTCAAGCAAGCAATTCAAGTCCAATCTTTCAAGCATTCAAGATCCATATCCATCGCATCCATTACACATAAGTTTGCAAAATTCATAAAGGGTTTGGTGAGTTGTAGCATTGCATGTTGGTCATTCATCATTCCTCCATTTTATTTCATTTCATTTTAAGGTTTAATTACCAACAAGGTGTTTGACCAAGGAAAACCCCCATTCACTAACAAACAAGTTTTTCCATATTGCACATTTGTGATTGTAGATCTAGGTTGTCGACTTGAAGATCACTTGCAGTTAAAAGTTGCAAAAGTTGCAAAGTTGCATCACAAAGTTGTCATCTTCACGAAAACTCATTTGCAAGCCTTATTCAAAACTTTCAAAACCTGAGACCAAAAGAGAAGCTTGTACATACCTTGGAGCTCAGGATCCTATTTAGAGTTTGCAAAAATTTAGAATGAGACTAATACGCCATCTTGGGCATCTTAGTCCTCCCAGGCTCAATTTTTAGAGATTTTCATAGATCTGTTCTGAGATTCGAAGACTCCACATTGGCCTTGAAAAATAGCAGCAGGACTGATACGCCATCTTGGGCATCTTAGTCCTCCATGACATATTTTGGCAACCTATTTGCATTTCCAGAATCCTCACAACATCTCCAGATTTCCCAGGTGCACACATACCATCTCCCTATTGCTTAATTTCATCATTTGCATCCTTCATTTAGCTTGCATTGTTAGCTTTAGGTCATTTTGCATATCATAGCATGTTTTCAAACATTTTATTTTCCAAGCATTTGCTTGGTGGTGAACCCCCTAGAGCTTAAGAAACCCTTCCTAGGACCCTCCTAATTGAGAATTGGCTCACCTTGAGAGGTTGTTAGTCAATCCAATTAGGACTCTTAGGACATTAGTGAATGGTTGCATGAGAAAAGTGTGATATCCCATAAAGGTATCCATTTTCTATTCATCAACTTGAGATTATACAACTCTTCTAAGCTCACGTCCATGTCAAGATTAAAGGAGAAGTGGTCTATGAATTTATCATTAATTTATTGGAAGGTTTTGATACCTGGAGGAAACTGAGAAAACCAATCAATGGTTGGACCCGTCAAGCTTCATGGAAAGAGGCACATCAAATAGGAATCACTATAGGAAACCTCCATACACATGACGTTAAACTCTTTAACATGATCCACAAGATTTCTTCTCCCTTTATATTTATCAAATTTGGGGACCTCAAAACTTGTACAGAATGGTACCATTATGATGTTTCAATTGAATGGATATGGACATAGGTTTTGTTGTGTGTGGGGATTCTTCATTTTTCCCATTTAGATGTCCTACATTTGTTCTGTAAGCAACTTGAGTTGCGATGCTACATTGTCTTGCGAGTTTGGTGGAGGAACATATGTGGCATATTGTGCAATGGCAGATGGATTGTACATGGGATTTTGATATGATGGGCTGTTGTATGGTGTGTATGGTGGTGTAGGATATTGTGAAGGTGATGTTGGTGGAGGCGTATATTCTCTTAAAATGCTTGTATTGGTTATATTTTTTTGAGGATTATAGTATAAACCATATTGTTGTTGCTGGAAATATTGTTGGGCCACTAGGGCTGCTTTTTGTGCTTGTTGTTGTTGGGCCAAGAGGGCTTACTTTTGGCATTAATGTTGTTATTATGCCATTAGGGCTTATTGTTTTTGTTGTGCTACTAAGGTCACTTGTTGGGCTTTCTATTATTGCTATGTTGTTAGGGCTACTTGCTAGGCTTACTATTGTTGTTGTGTTGCTAGGGTTGTTTGCTATTGTTGTTTTGTTGCAAGGGTTTGTTGTTGTTGTGTTGCAAGGGTGGATTGTTGTTTTTTTTCTACTATGGCTCCTTTTTGGGCTTGTTGTTGTTGCACGACTTGTTGATAAGCCTATTTTGCTTGTTGCAAGGCTCGAGCATGTGCTTGCAATGTAGGATTGATTGGTTGTTGGGATATCTGCAATGATTTTTGGGTATTCATGGTTTGAGTGAGTTGTGTGTTGTTGATGAGAGGTTGGGGGTTCCCTTGGTTTAGCATTCCTTATAGGATGGTGGATTGGGATGGAGGAATGTAAGATTGAGGTCCCATTTGATTTTGCATGATGTGGGAGACCAAATGGAATGATGATGATGGCATATTCAAACCTTGCAATTGATTGAAAGGGTTTCCTTGAGTGATGGGTAGGGGGTTCCCTTGTTGTATTTGAGGTGAGACCAAGGTATTACCTTAGTTGATGGGATTCATAACCAAGGTGTCATTTTCATTTTGGTTGATGGTGGATGGGATGAATGTGTTTTTGAAATCAATGCAACAGATGTACCAATGGGGTGGTTGGATAAAGATGTCCCTTATTTCATTGAGCGTTGATTTTGCTTAAGGGTGTTGGAATACCCTTGTTTTTCTATTTGAGACATTTGGTCCACATTACCATGCATGAAGTTGGGAACACTTGTGGTACCTGTGGGGATGGATGAGGATAGTTGTGCTTGATATGTTGAGGTCATGATGGAGTGATGGAGTGTAAGTGGTTTATGTGGATGTAGGGGGTGTTCAGGAATGGTAGGAGCACCAAATCTAGGTGTCCAAGTGATGTTTTGGGGTGGATTCATGGTGAGAGTACCCCACAAGTTTGTTTCCTTCCAATGGAAGAGTGTGACCAAAGTCCTTACCAAGGCTAGTTGTAAGACTAGGAGTTTACATTTGATTTGGCCCTAGCAATGGAGTTGATTGAAGTGTAGATGAAGTCAAGCCATGTGTTGAGTTTTGTGTGGAAAAATATGGGGGAATTGAATTCATTTTTCTAAGGCTTGAAGTTCTTGTTTATACTCAAGGATTTCTTCTTTGGTAAGCTCAAATAGATTGTTTGTAACATCTTCTACCTCATATCGTCCCACTAAATCTTGGGGTTGTTGCGAGGGGGTAGAGTGACTTCTTGGATTAAATTCTTGCGGGTTGGTATCACTTGTGGTGGATGTGACTTTGGTTTTATCCATGGTTCTCTTATGTTGTGATTTTGTTGTTACCATAAATTGTGGGTCACCTATGGGAAAGTTATGTTTGGATTTGTAATGTTTAAACTCTCTAGTTGACTCAAATTTTGGTAAGAGGGACACTCTAAGTCATTTTGCACCAATGGTGTGAATGCAGGATTTAAATAGATGGATGATATGGGGAGTGATCTTTGCAAACTTTTTGGGACAAAACTTTTAGACGAAGACATTTGATTGGTTTGATAAAGATGATAATGAACTTGTAAATCTTTAAGGTAGACTTGTGACCTTCAAGATAAACTAGTCCACAAATGTGATAACTAACTTAACTAGGTGCATGGAAAAGGATTCATTTCACACATAACATAGCTAAGTTAGGGGATTGGTTTGATGATGTCTAAGTCCAAAGTGTTTGGTGTGTCCAAAAGTTTACAAATTTTGATGAATTGAAGTGTGAAATATGATGAAGGGTGGATGAAATGTTTTGACCCAAAATGGTAAGCTAGAATGAACCTTTTGTGTTGCAAGACAGAGGTAGTGAGAAAAATGCGTTACCTTACAAGTAACTCAACCCAAAGGACCAATGTTGACTTAAATGAGAGGGAAAATTTGGCAATACAAATCTAGTTAATTCAACAAAGGGTGAGAATAAAAATTTCTTAACAAGATGTCCCAGTTGTAGTACAACTTTAAGGACCATTTTCTCATTAAACTTTAAACTTTGATGTCTATGTTTGAAATGGTAGAATGTGGACCTTCATTTGGAGATTTTGATTTTGTGGGAGATCATGAGGACCAACACCTGTGTGGATTTTAATTGTCCGCTTGTTTTTGGGATTTTCTATTTTTGAAAAGAGGATATCTATTGCCATGTAGGAGGTGGTAATACGGGCCTTCCAACTGCAATATTGGATTTTTTCTCTTGTTTATCTAAGATGTTTGCTATATTTCTCCACTAGTTTGGTGTTTCTTTTTTCTCAAATGTGAAGCTCTTCAAACTACTGATTATGTATGTTTGTTCTCCTTCAATCAACTCAAAATTTGGTTGTATGATAGCTAGTGTAATGTTTGGTTGTTGAAGTGGAGCAATTAGACACCAAATAGTCATAGGGTGAGAGATAAAGAACATATGTGGGGTTTAATTTGTGAGATTATCTTGATTTTAATGAATTTTTTATTACCACAAACACTTTTCTTTCTTTAGATTCAAACTAAATGTCTATGTTAAAAAACACCATTCATTTCACAAGGTCCATTTTGTAAAAGTCGTGAAGTTAGAGCCATAGTTTCCTATTTTAACCTTGGGAAGTATCAATTGAGATGTAAGAAAAAATATTTAGAAGTCTCTAAGGATAAAAATTCTTAGGAAAAGCATCAATATCAAGACTTTTCAAAGGGTATCCATGCTTAAACCAAAGGGTTTGAAATTTTGAGAAAGACTGTTGATGTTTATTTTGCAATGTTTTGGAACCAAACAAGTATGAAACTAACTCACGAGCATTTGCAATCCTAGCTCAAGTGGATGTGTATTTCTTAGTAGGCTTACCATCATCCCCTAAGAGATGATTAATCCATGAATATGGAATGGGAAAATAGGCTATGTCAAGGAAATGTAGCTTCTTGACACACCAAGAAAAAGAGTCCCTTCCCTATTTGCTTTATTGCCTCAACCAAAAACCAAAGATGGTAAGTAACTTCTTGGAATGGTTCTATTCATATGCACTACCTCAAAATACACTTTGGAGATGAAAATGGTGAGCCACTGCTAACAAAGGTTCTTAATCAGGACTTTCAAGATAAATTGGTTACTATACATGAGGCGATTCACTCAATTAAGAGGCCTCCCAACCCTTAGAAACACCTAAGTGTTTTGACGTATCACACAGATACTAGGGGAGACATTCATCGATATAAGACAACAACACTAGCTGGTTAATGAATTTCATCACACCATTTTATTTAGATAGCAAACTGAAATGAAAGCACTGCTTGGGTCATTCCCTCTCACAAGTTGGGAGGTAGACCCTCTAAAGGTAACAAAGTTAAAAATTCTTTTTGTCACCCAAGATTTTCCAAAAGGAACAAGGGGAGTGGATAGGCACTTCCAAGAAGAAAAATTATACTTGTGTTTTTTTCTTCACCCAAGATCGTGCGAAGCACAAGGGGAGAGGATATGCACAACAACCACACACAAGAAAATAAAAAACACATTCATTTTACCCTTGACAAGCATAATGAATTCATTTTAAGCACCAAATTGAAGTGTTGGGATTTTTTTGTTCAATTTTAAATCAATATTGCAAAATGAGGATATGTGAGTTTAGTTTTAATCAACTTTGAACATTAATTTTAGACCAAAAAGGAAATTTAGTTGTTCCTAAAATGTGGAGTAGAGCATCATAAAATGGGTTATAATTTCCTCATAAGTGTAAAAACACTTGTTACAATATATAATCAAATGAAAATATGCTCCTTCACTTCAAATTTTATTGCCCAAATTTGCAAAACTAGTTAGCATCAAAAAAAGAAAACCAAAAATCAATGACATGTTAGAAATTAGATGAAATAAAAAATTTAAAGCATATGTCAAATTTCAGTCTCTATTTTGTTTACCAATAAAAAGCGTCATTTTTTATGAAGGCATCACCATAGTTCCAAAAAGCTTAGCTCTAGTGAGAAAAAGCATCGCTCTGCAGTAAAATAGAGATGACAAAGGCATCACTATATTTGAGGCATCGCTATTTTCAAATCTATGATAGTTTCAAAAAGTATTAGCATCATGCCCCCATGGGCTAGAGGAGTTGGTTTGAGTCTCGAGTTTTCTCCCCGAGATCTTGAGTTTGACTCTCTCTATCCCAAACATCACCCCACCGCAGACGCTAGGGGGTTGTGGTTGCTACCTCATGGCCCCAGGGACTAGTCTCACCTCAAGCTTGCCCCATAAAGGCAACTTGTTGGGCTTGAGTCATGAGGATACCTTGAGGATAAAAAAAAGAAGAAGTATTAGCATCATTTTTTTAATAAGCGTCACTAGATTTAAATGGGTGTTGCTTTAATTCCTGAAATGGTGTCGCTATATGGCATCCCCTGACAAAGGAATTGTTGTATCCTCAAAAAGCATCCTTGTACCTACAAGATAAAAAAAAATGGGAATCTAAAAAAAAAAATCATCAAATTTGATCAGTCCTTCCCTCCTAGTGCAAAAATATGACCAATGACGTAGTATAGGTTAACTACGCCTGGTTCATAAGGATTTGAGGCATATTTAATCCATTAAGCATCAATCCCAATAAGATATTAAATATAAACAAATCAAAGAAGCCATTAAAACTAACATGCTAAAACACAAAAGCTTAACAAACATCTATTCTAAGACATTGACTCTTATCCTATTGGGGGACTGGTGTCACATTGATGTGGAATGGAAACCCTTTCCCAATCTCTTGGATAATATGAGCCTTTCCAATCAATTTTATTGATTAAAATTGATGGAAAATAATGAAAAATATGAATGAAAACATGATAAAAGATAGATTAACATGATAAAAGCTAAGATGTTTGATGTAAGTGTATGCAAACCTATTCTAAATGTGCGTAAGATTCAAAGATGCAAGCCCTAGATTCCAAAATATACTAAATGAATGCAAGCTAAGTTATCATGGAAGCCATTAATGGATGCTAAACTAAGAATGCATGAAAATTAATCTAAAATGTTATTAAACATAAAACATGGATGCAAATGAGCATGATTTTCAACAGCATAAGTTTTCTCTAAAATAGGTGGATCCCTATTCAATAGATGCAAAGTCTATTTATAGAGTAGGTAAAAAGAAATTGATAGTCAAGATTGAAATAATCAATCAATGGTTAGGATGGAAATATGATGGAGACATTGATCATGGATTCCCATCAAGGGTTGAGAATGAAAGTTCATATTTAATCAAGGGTGTTGGCCTCCAACAATGATATAACAACTAAGCCCTTATAGCTATGATTCAGAGATTGGACATCTAAACTGAATAGCCATTTCAATCATAATGAAGGTGGATTAAACTTGTCAACCCAGGGAGGTAAACTTGAAATGGGTCAACACACTATGTGCACTAAGGATCCAAAGTAGCCATTTTCATTCTACGGCTAAGAAAGACACAATTCTGAAAGTAAATTTCTTGGAAAGGAATAACATAAATATTGAACATCAACCAACAACTATACTAAGCTAAAATGCATGATAGAAATGAAAATTTGAGGAAACAAATAAGAAACTACTCTGTCTGCTTTGGTTGCAAGAATAGTCACAGAATGGAATTATAGTGGCTACAGGAACAGTCAGTGCCAGATTCTTAACTAATTACTAAATAGAGAGTAATAACTAAAATAAACTAAACTAAAGGAAAAAAATGCTCACCAAGTGGATCCCCTTGGATGAGTATCCTCTAAAACTAATGTAAACTCAGATGCATAGACTTATGAATTCATTTTATTCATTGAAAAAACATGAGTACAATAGAGTAGTGTAACTATATTACTAAAAACTAAGAATGCAAGTACATCATCGGATCATGCAACCTTCTAAGAAGGAGCATCTAAGTCTTATTTATAAGAAAAGAAACTACTAACTAATCACCTAGCAAGGCAGTCAACTCCAACAAATTAGGAGGATGCCACTTTAGGGAAAGCATGAAAAGTGGAGAGGCAATTACACATGCAAGGAATCTGGTCAAACATGCTTGCCTCGACACATATTTAGCACAACAGTAATGCCTATATTCGTTCAACAACAATAAATACCATTTACAAGGTGGTTACAACTCAATTTTCATGAGGAATCTCCCGTCATCAACCTCCATTGACCTTTGAATGATTCCCTTGTTGAACGCTATGGTGAACAACCAACTAGCAGAATCTTCTCAATTTACTGGCCTCTAATCATATCTCCATGGAAATATTAGTACACACCATAATTGCATCTCTGTAACTATCTTAAAGAACATTCATTAATCCACATGTAGAATTAACACAGATAGTCCATATAACATGTCAATGTCATTAAAGATTTGTAGAAATAAAATTAGGGCCAATGTCTATGGTTTTGAGGAAATATCAACATTCAAACATCAAGGTCCGTGAAAACTTCAACAAATAGATCATAAATTCTACCAAAATTAAACTATAAACTAGACTCATCACTCCCCCCAACCTAAGGTTTTGCTGGTCCTCCAACATGGGAAGGGTTATTCTTCTGCTTAGTTAATGCTTTGAAATTTGCAACAACCAAATGTCCTACGTCAGTGCTTGTTATGCATGAATCAGGATCCCAATAGAACCCTTGTTGTTTGTCCAATCTATTCCATCTATGTCTCTTTCCAGCAATATCATAGGGGTAATACCTAAAATTTGGCACGGGCCACATCAGGATGGGTGGCTGAAAAGTTAGTGGAAGCCAAAATCATCCCTTTGTCCTTCCAATCTATATGTATTTGTCAATTCTTTTAAGTGTTGCAGCATAGTTTTGTATAGAGTGGGGCTCAGCTTGTTTTAGCTCATCAGTTAGGTTATTCCATCTTTGTGATAGGTATCTCCTCACAGTTTCCTCTTTTGCTTTTGCCACCACCTCATATTCACTATAAACTACTTCTATCCAAGGCATGATCCTATTACCATAGCTAGGTCTGAAAATAATTTTGTGTCAATCCTTGTAAATGTCCCTTGGGTTTCTTGATTCAGGCCTAATGGGTAGAGGGATGTTGGATTCCATTTTCCTATAAGCCACCTATTGTTGTCCCCAACTAATCTCATTCTATACCCAGGACATAAATTCCCTTAATTGGACATCCCCAACATACAATAGTGGATTCCAATCATGGTCTTGAGTCACAACATAATTATGCAAATAGAATTCACACAAAAAATTCTTCATCTTAGGGGAAGCAATTTGATAAGCATTGAAAAATTCAATAGGAGTCTCAATGGAAGGGTTAAAACCTGAGTCAATCCTTGCTAGATTAAAAGAAAGATATTTAGCCTTCAAATGCAGAGCATAGACCCTTGGAGGAGTCTTGCATTCTCCTATCTAGGGTACCAAGGCTATCATATCATCCACCTTCTTCTGTAAAGTAGCAATTTCTGCATCCTTGTCTTCAATCTCCTCATCTCTCTTTTGAATTTCCTTCTTCAACCTGCGTTCTCCTTCTTCCATTCTTCTTCCCTTCTTTGCATCTCTTTCCATAAATTCAGAATTGTTGTGTGTACTATAAAATTAGGGGGGTTATGTATTACTACCAACATTTTTCCTAGCACTGATGCTTGCTCTTCATATAGTACCAGTTGCATGGATTCAGGTTGTTTAGTCAATTCCAGCTACAAGTGTATTGATTGTTCTCCCAGTTTTTTTCATAGGGCCTCTTGTTCATGTTCTTGCTCATGTTGTAGGAACTCTTTATTTTCCTCATACCGTTGATTCTCAACTTGTTTTGCAATATCAACAAGATCTGCCAATGTTATGTTTACTGCTTTCTCAAATATGTCCTCTTCCTCGACATTCACCTACCCCATTGCAGCTTATGTGTCCCCCTGTGATGTTTCTCTAGGCTTAGGGATTTTCTGCGAAGGCATATCAAAGGTTGGCCCAACCGGTCTTGATTTTTTGGGAGGGATTTCACGTTTTTCTTTGGCTGCAGGATGAACAGTGTCAGCCTTTCGCTTCTTAGAGCTTGGTACTTATTTTTCTTTCGGCTTCTTTTTAGCTCTTCCTTTTCTTATTTTTGCTTCTCTTTTATGCCCTAGTTCTCATCAGGATTCCAAGAGGACCATCATCATCAGATACTAGAGAGGAACTTTCTTTGTTTGAGTGCTCTGTCTCAGAAGAACTAATCTCTATGGTTTGTTCTACTACAAGAGGGTTTACACTAGGGCATGTGCCAGAGGTTGAAGCACCAGGAGTGGCTTCAGCCATGCTCAATCTCCTGCTAGACATACGAGGTTGAGGTAAAACCCTAGGTCACAAATGCTCTGGTCTAATTTGATCAATATCTTAGAATTCTTCCCAAATCATCTCAGACACATCATGCAGAGATTTCTCAACTAACAATTTGTTCAAACAATGGTGGGAAATGGAATTGTCCCTAACTTTTTGAGTCTTGGTTGCCATGATTGAAAGAAGGTGGTATAGATTGTTCAACACATTCATCCTCCTCCCTTGCCTCATGTTATTCAAGAGTTTGAAGTGCATAGAATGTAGATTTGACTGGCAACCTTCACAGGTGATATATTTTATAACATAAATAGCTACTTGCTTCCATGGCTCGGGTAGAGAGGTTCTTTTTGCACCTTGTTTGTCCACACTCAATGGAGGGTCACAAGGTTCTGTAAATTCAGCCCTAGTTAACCTGGCATCTCTGGAAGCAAGGTAATTCTCACCGTCGGCAGGAAACCTTGTAACTTCTGTAATTCTTTCTTTAGTAGCCAATACTTCTAGCCCTTTTACCATGGCTTTTCCCTCAGACAATGTCTGGGAAAATTCTATTGCAATGTCCTCATTAAAACCATTCAACGTCATGAAATAGTCTAACCAGCCACAATTTTTGAATTTGGTATGTGAAAGTGCATCCTGCAATAATACATTGTGAACCATGGGTTCATTCCTAATTAACCCACCTCCCATTGTCTACAATCAACAATCACTCTACAAAGTTTTCCTTCCTAGAACACTACTAAATTTCCAACGCCAATGTTGTCTGAATTTTCCCTTTTTGTTTTACTTTTTTTTTTCTCTTTCTATTTTACTTTTTGGCAACTTAAGATTATGACAGGACCAATAGTGGCAGTAAAGGAGTAATAAAGGAAGGTTATGTTGGAGAAAAATGGTGGCGGTGGTTGCTGTCACCTCACACATATGAGTTGTCATCTCACTCAGAATTCAAATTGGCTCGATTTAAACTTTGCTGACATAGACTAGCATGGACTGACATGTGGGAAAAGTATTCACATCTTCCCCCCCCCAACCTAAATTTGAGAATGTGTCCTCACATGCAAGGTGGTAATGATGATTTGACAAGGACAGGGAATAATGTCATGCTATGGTGAACGTCCATATTAATTCACAACAATTAAATGAATGCACTAAAGAAAATTAAGATATAGCAATTAATGTGCACATACCTAGATTCGTAGAAGATTCATTGCAAAGATTGTGCAAAAAGTATCGATCGCCTTTTAAGAAATAAGTTGAGCAATTCATGAAAATGAGGTGGAATGAGGTGAAGTGATGGAAGAGAGAGAAAGGTGGAGATGGATGGTCGGATGGGTGGATGGGTGAAGAAGTGGACTCCCACAAAAGTGGAAGTCTTTATTATGACAAGGTACATACCTTAGTTAGCCAGAAGGAGGGACACTAGGTCCACTTCCCTTGGATGTAGGAAGCTTGGGTGTTGCATGTTGAGTGAATTATTGTAGGAACTCCTCTTTGGAAGTTGGATTTTGATACAATTTGAGGTGATGACCATTGACAAGCAGCTTAAACCTTACTGGGTCAATAGCATTAAGTTGAGCAGCACCATTAAGGAATATTCAACAACCTCATATGGTCCTAGCCACATTGTCTACAATTTTCCTGCATTAAGGTATTGATACCTTGAGTCATAGAGTAGGGCCCAATCTCCTAGTTGGAATTTCTTGTCCTTGATGAATTTGTCATGCCACTTGATTCTTTGATTTTGCACTACTTCTGTGTGATGCAAGGTTGCTCTTCTCATCTCATCTAAAGCATTTAGCTACATGATTCTTTCTCTTTGTGCCTTAGAGATATCCATCCCCAAGTCTATTGCAGTCCTAAGAGTCTTATGTTTGAATTCAATGGGCATCATAGTTGTCTTTCCATATAGCAACTCAAAAGGAGTGAAGTATGTAGTTGTTTTCCAGGTTGTCCAATAGGCCTATACAGCTTTTGGCATCATGCTTGCCCAATCCTTTTTATGAACAACCACTATTTTGGTTAGAATGGCTTCAATCTCCTAGTTTTTCACCTCAACTTGGCCATTGGCCTGAGGGTGATAAGGAGTAGACTTTTTGTGTCTTATGTTGTACTCATTGACCAGTGCTGCAACAAGGGTTGATGTGAATTGAGCCCCCTGATCAATTACTATCTCTCTTGGAACTCCATACCTTGTGAAAATCTCCTCATAAAGAAATTCAGCAACCTTATTATCTTTCATGGCCTTAACTTCTAACCACTTAATTACATAATCAGTGAAAACTAAGCTATAAGACTTACCATTGGATGGAGGATCAATGAGTCCTACAAAATATAGTCCCCATTTTTCAAATGGAGTGATTACTACCTGAGGGAAAAGTGGCATCTCATCAGATTTGGTTGGTTAGTCCATTCTTTGGCATCTATCACATTTTTTTGTATATCTCCCTACATCCTTGTGGAGTATTGGCCAGTAATATCGTGTATTTAGAATAGTCATCGCTGTCCTCTTGGATACAAAATGTCGCATGGTTCATTGTGGAATGCATGCAAGATATCATATGTCCCATCTTCTCTCACACATCTCCTCATGACATGGTCTAATCCAGTATAAAACAAACATCTAGCAATTCATGAAAAAGGAAAAGATTTTTCAATGAGCACCCTTCTCTCTTTAGGAGAGAAGTGGGGAGGAACTCCCCCTATGACCAGATAGTTATCTATTTTAGCATGTCAGGGTGTTTGCACATTGATGGAAAATAAGTGCTCATCAAGGAAAGAGTCATCTATGACCTGATTTTCTTTTGATGTAGTCAACCATGAAAGAAAATTTGCAACAACATTGCCCTTCCTTGGTTTATCTACAATTGCTATGTCAAACTATTGCATTAACAATAACCATTTTACTAGCCTACCTATGATCAAGGGTTTATTCATGAGGTATCTAATGGCTCCATGATCAGTGCACACAAATATTTTATAGCCTGTTATGTAGTGCATGAATTTGTTTAGGGCATACATTACTACCAACATTTCTTTTTCTATCACTATATAATTGAATTCAGCTCCCTGCAAGTTTTTGCTAACAAAATAAATAGCATTTTCAATAGCTCCTTCTTTCTGCCCTAAGACTGCTCCTATGGCATAGTTTGATGCATCTGTACGGATGTAAAAAGGAAGCTCCCAATTAGGTCCTTTGAGTACAGGAGCATGAGTCAAAGCTACCTTCAAATCAGAAAATGCTTTGTCACAGTCTTCTATCCATTGAAATTCAACATCTTTGGTGAGAAGGGCATACAATGGTGATGCTATTTTTCTAAAATCCTTGATGAACCACCTATAGTAGCCTGTATGTCCTAAGAAACTGCTAACATCTCTTTTTTTTGCAGGTGCGGGAAGATTTATGATCACCTCAATCTTTGCAGGATCTACTTGAATTCCTTTGTGAGAGATGTAGTGTCCAAGGACTACACCTTCCTACATCATCATGAAGCACTTTTCACTGTTTAGAAATAGATTATGGTCTTCACATCTCTATAGGAATCTCCTGAGATTCTATAATGCTTCATTGAAATTAGCACCATAGGTGGTGAAATCATCCATATAAATTTCCATGCAATCATGAGAAATGTCTGAAAATATGCTAATGACTACCCTCTGAAAGGTTGCAATCATATTACATAATCCAAATGGAAGTACTGAGTAGGCATAGGTCCCCCATGGATAGGTAAAGGTGGTCTTCTCCTAGTCCTCTGGTGCAATTTGGATTTGGTTATAGTGACTGAAGCCATCTAGAAAAGAAAAGTATTGTTTTCCTGCAAGTGAGTCCAAAACTTGATCTATGAAGGGTAAGGGAAAATGGTCCTTTTTGGTGGAAGCATTGAGTTCCCTGTAATCAACACAAACTCACCACTTCCCTCCCTTTTTGGGCACAATCACTAACGGACACACCCTTTTATAATTTCTCTTAGTGCAAGGTTAATTTGTCTTTGTGCCAGTCTAACTGGGGTTCAATCGTCTATGATGTAAATTATATGAGTACAAAGCTTAGGGTCCAATCCTTTCATATCATGATAGTCTCACGCAAATGCATGTTGGTGGGTCTTCAATAAGGTTGACAATGACAACTGTTGTTCTTCACTCAATTTTTTGTTGATGTGTAGATGTTTTCCTTTTGCCACGTACACTTGTGTACTTATCTCTATCATGGATGCTTCACTAATGTTTGGTAGTTTGAGTTCATGCGGCAACAATGTATGAGACATACCTGTTGCTGCAGGAAGTTCGACTGCAGGAAGAGCGTCTGTAGGAAGAGTGGTTACAGGAAGAGCAAGAAGAAGTGTCTTGACTGGAACAACAAAATGAGAAGATGATACTTCATCCACTTCAAAATGATTCTGAATGATGTTAGCCAATATTTCATTTTCATCTTGAAGCTACATGAAAGAGCTTCTACCTAACATCATAAGTTGTGCCACAGAATTAACTTCCTCGACCTCTTTGCCAACATGTGGCCATATAGAATTATCCAGATCATGGGATGGCTTAGTAGGAGGGTAGAGAACAAGCTTTTTAGTTCTCTTTCCATCAGAAATGGTCATGTCTCATGTCCTGTATCCAATATATGCATCTGTTGTTGATAACCATGGTCTTCCTAGAATGATAGGGTACCTTCCAAGTGTGGCTTTAGGAGAAAGAATCATGAAATCTGATAGGTATTCCCATGAGTCTAGAGTTACCACAAGGTCCTCTACTACACCATCAGGTTTAATAGTTGAACTATCAACAAGCTATAGGATAGTAGGAGTAGGTCTCATGCTTGCAACATTTAGTTTCTATAGCATATCTTTGGTCATTACATTTATTGTTGCTCCCAAGTTAATCAGAGCATTGTTTATCTAGATTCCATTTATAAAACCTCCTACCACATGACTCTCTAGATCATTATATTTGGGAACAGTCACTTTCCCAAGCATGATGTCAGCTAGCTGTCCCACCACATGAACCATAGTGGGGTGTTTCTTCTTCTTTCCTAACTTCTTAAGGAATGCTTCCTTAATTTCCTTGCCATAGATTGGAACATCTTTTATGGCCTGAAATAGGGGTATCTGGACACATATATGCTTCAGCTGATCTATAATGTAAAAATTTGTGTCCTTTTCTTCCTTTTCCTGCATAGTTTCCAACCTTTGAGGAAATGGGGGTGTTTGTGTAGTTTGCTTGACTGGAACCGGTTCAAGATTCTTAGGTGCACTAGGCTGAATGGGGGTATTTAGAGGCTCCTCTTCTTCCATGGGAAGCTCAGTGATAATGGGTGTGGAAGGAGCTAGAAAAGTAGTTCCTAAACACAAGTGGATGTCACTTACACTCATAACATATGTAGGGAATTGATTTGGATCAGCAGAGTATACTGGTTGTTGTTGTGGTTTGTTATTTGGATTGGGTGTGGGCTGAGCTAGTAGCTGAGTAGGTTTATGTGGATTTGAACTTGAACTAGCAGGGGGGGATTATAGCAGGTTGTTGGGGCTGAGAAGGTGGTTGCATGAAACTATTTGGCTGATTTGGCCATTGTTGTTCTCCCCTCCATTGATTTGTTTGCTACTAATTTCCTAGGGGTGGCTGCCAATTTCCTTAAAACTGCTACTAATTCCCCTGAGGTTTTTTCCACTGGGGTGGAGAGTTTTGATGATTATTCCAGGTATTTGGAGGGTTACTCCAAGGTTTTGGTAGATATCCTCAATAGTTGGATGGATATGGGGACTGCCATTGGTTACCAGATGAACAAGAATTGAAATATGTCCCAACAAAAGATAGTGGATCTGGTGGCATACCTTGTCTTGGAGCCCATGGCCTCCTTTATTCAACATAGTAGACTTGATCCTCTTCAACCTAGATTGGCTTGAACTCAGGTGCAATCTGCTTGCTGTCAATATTAGTTATCATCTTGCATCTATACTGTTGGTTTGTTTTTTACTACTGTAGACATCTAAATTTGACCACCTCCATATGGTCAAAGTCGTCTCCTTAATCATCTCTTTGCTCATCTAATCCATCCTCTTTTCCGGTATTAATTAAATCACTCATTTAATTATTATTATGTGTCCTCCATAAGGTTTCCAAAGTATTTAATTTAATAAATACTTTTCCCCTCTTTCCTCTCTAAATTAAATAAATGTATCAATTTATTTAATTTAGTCATATTATCTTTTGGAATTTTAAATTTATTTTTAAATTCCTCACTTTCTCTCTCATTTTCACATCCTCCAAATTTTGCAAGTTGGTCTCTAATCCCTCTTAGCAATTTAACCCTCTTTCTTAGTCAATTAATTTATGGTTAAGATGTGCACACTCCTAATCTTCATTAGGGTCCCATCCTCCATAATTTCCCACTCGCCTCTAATCTGTCATTAACTTGTCTAATCAAGTACTTGCACAACCTTAATCACTTAATTAGGTCATCCCTAATCCCAATATCATTTATGGAATGTGTCCTTAGTCAACTTCATTAAAAGCTTTCTCTTTTTGAAGAAGGCACTCCATTCCCCATGTGAATTTTTAATTCACATTTAATCCTCCAATGCATTTAAACAAATTTTAAATTCCTTCTCTCACCCCCATGAAAATATTTGAAGAATTTTTAATTCCTCACATGTCCTCTCACCCACATGGGGATAAGGACCTCCTTTATGAGGAGATCTTGTACAATCCCAAGGTACTATATACCACCTCCATGTCATGTACTACCCTTCCACCTCATGTACACATCACCTCTTTTAAGCCACTTCACATGCCACATGTCAAGATGTGAGGGCTTGTGAGTTCTCAACTCGCCTTAGCCCTACATCTTGATCTTGGTGGCTCAATCTTGACCATCCATTTCCCTAGAGAATTCCAAATTCTCTATAAATACCCCCTCTTTTCTCTCATTTTAAGGGAGATCATTCATGTTAGCCAAAATGTTGCAAAAAAATTTCCTTCAGCCATACTTAGCCATTTTTCATACTTGCATCCACTTCCACTGATCTATACATCCTCATATCATCTCATACATTTGCATCTCTTGACATCCAAGGAGTATACAACACCAAAGATCGAAGGGCCAACCAAGGGATCGATTCGAGACAAGGTAAAAGGTTCCATTTTGTTGTCTTTATTTTTGTATTGAATCCAACTAGGCTAATCTTAAGGTGTAGGGTGTCTTTTGTTGTTATTTTGCACTCTTTTGTTTGTTGTTCATTTTCTAACACTGAAATTCGCCCTATCACATTTCTGGCATGTCCGGTGGAACCCACAAACAGGTCTCTTGTTTTCACATTTTCTATTTTTTGACTTTTTGCAGGTGCAGGTTACAAAGGGGCTGACCCGACCTATAGAGGGGTAGACTTGACTTTCCTGGGGCAGACCTAACCTGACAGATAGGCGGACCTGCCCTCCACAAGCAGACTCGACCTTGCCTAGGGGCAGACCTACCCTCCACAATCTCCAGAAAGTATTTTCGCAAGTTCTTCACAGAGGAGCGGACTTGACCTACAGACAGTCGGACCTAACCTACAAACAGTTGGACCCAACCTACAGACAGTCAGACTTGACCTGCAGACAGCCGGACCTGACTTGCAAACAGTTGGACCTGACCTCTACATAGACGGATTTTCCCTAGACAGTTTTTTCTAGAAGGTAAAATCTCACTTTTTAGCAATATTTTTGGGTTGTTTTAAGGGTTTTTAACCCCTAATTTAGGTACATAGTTTAACTAGGGGTGTCAATTAACCTTGTTTGAAGTGTTTGTGGGTGAGCTATTTGACGTATCAAATCCCCTTGCGCTATTCGATGATCCTGGGTGATGAGAAATCGTCGCTTACCAAGTCCTTTAAGTCATCCTTTTTTATTTTTCTTAGTGGGACCTGCTTGGGGATTTCATCACCCCAAGGGATGATTCCAACCACACATACCGACAAGGTATATAAAGGGGGGAGAGTGAAATTTATACCTCAATCCAACCACGTTGTAATTGGCGAAGCGTCGGGATGACGTGAAGAGTTGGTCTAAGCCTTTAAGGTTCTCAACTCATGCTTGTCATGGGTCGGTGTTCACGGTTTGGGCCTCACATACCAGGTGTATATTGAGGACTCCCTAGTAACCATGTTCATCCTAGATTAGAAGACTTTGTTGGTCATACCTTCTCTACTAGACTTAGGTTTATGTTTGCTTGAATTGTCTTCTTTGTGCAAAACTAGTGATTATCTGATTCATTTCACTCAGCCATATCCTTTTCATTGATGATTGTTGTGTTTTGAGTCCATTTCCTTAGTCTTTTTTTCAAAATTAAAATTTAAACCTGTCCAGGGGCAGACCTGACCTACAGATAGGTGGACTTGCCCTCCCGACAGGCAGACCAGCCCTCCCAATAGGTAGACCTGCCCTGCAGGGGCGAACCTAACCCATCCAGGGCCGGACCTGGCCTATAAACCAATCTTTTGGAGCCTGTTTTAGCCATTTTTGGCCAACTTTTGCTCCATAGGCAGACCTGCCCTCCCGATAGGCGGACCTAACCTCTAGATAGGTGAACTTTCCCTCCGCAAGTGGACCTAACCCATCTAGGGGCGGACCTAACCTTTGACCCATCCCTTTCAGGCCTGTTTTGGCAAAATTTGACCATCTTTTGTTCCTTGCGTGGACCTGACCAATCTAGGGGCAGACCTAACCATTGACTCACTCCTTTCAAGACTGTTTCGGTAGAATTTGACCATCTTTTGTTCCTTGGGTGGACCTAACCCACCTAGGGGCAGACTTGACCTTTGCCCACCCCTTTTAGGCCTATTTTGGAAAGATTTGACCATCTTTTGTTCCTTGGGCGGACCTTCCCTTCACAAGGGCGGGCCTAACCCTTTACTAATCAACTTTCTCATTTGTTTTGTCATTCGGGATCCTCATTTCACCATTTCGATCACTCATCTCCCCGTTCTGAACATCCAAACACTCGTTTCGAGAGTCTTCCTGCCATCCTAAATGTTCATCCCCTCAGTTCGAGCATCCATTCACCCATTCAGAGTCCTCATTTACCCATTTTGAACCCACGTTTTGATTATCGTTTCCTTGTTTCAAACCACCGGTATCTCATTGAAACCTTGTTAAAGCAGTTATCCAAGTTGACCTAGGTGTTCATCTCTAATCGTCATCCATCAAAACTGACTTAGGATTGTCATCCATCCTAAGTTGGTCATCCTCATTGGCCCAATCTATCCACTTCAATATCAAGTTGGATTCGGTGTTGTTATCATACATCCACCCTTTAGTTGATTAATCAACACCTAGCATTACCAAGGATCACTCTTGAACTCGGTTTCAGATTCTGATCATTATCATTCATCCTAATCAATCATCAATCCAAATCAAATCATCATATCATCCAATTCAAATCAACCAATTGTCTACCAATCAACCCAATCCAATCTCATCAAACAAAATCCACTTCGGTCGAACCAAATCAATCCTATCGAGCCACATCCTCGTCGGCTAATCAATCATCAAATCGAATCAATCCTATCAAGCCACATCTTTGTCAGCTAATCAATCATCAAATCAAATTGATCCTTTCATCACCAAGGTCATTCTAGCATCCTAGTCCATCATATCATCTTGCATGCTCATTCAGACCCAATCAGAAACAAGGAAAATGGTCGAACAACAATCTCAACCAAACATCCCTTAAGATCCAAACAACCCAGTTAATGTCTCACAAGACCCCCATAACGGTGTGAACATCCCTCAGGATCCGCACAATGGTACATCATCACAATCGAATATTGACAGTCAAAACACATCACCACCCGAGGATGAAAACATGGTCATTCAACCCGAACTTACATTTGAGGAACACTTTAGTAACCCTGTCAATGTGCAAATGACAGATCACCTTCTTGAAAAGCATGGGGAAGAAATCTTGGCTCACTTAATTGAAAAAGGTGTCAAGCTGCCATCAGGTATCGACCTATCCAAGTAATGCGGTTCCACACATAACATACCCCAAGGTTCACAAAACGCACCAGGTAGTTCATACATCCCCAATGTTCCTCCAGTAGAAGGTTGGCATCAACCTAAATTTGGAAACGTCGTTCTATATCCCATTAGTAATCCTCTGCATCTCGCAATCTTAGTCATAGGGGCTCCTCTAGCAGCTAATCCCAATGATCCTTTTTCATTTGGCATGCCACAAAATGTTCCACAACAACTGCCATTAATGCTAACGACACCACCCCTTTCAAATCACCCTCCCATCAATGCTAGGGGCACCCCTTTTACAGCATTGCCTCCACCAGTTGGGGCCATAAACCTACCATCGCTTTTGTACGCATCTCCAAAGCCTCCCCAATCTAACCTACCACCTCTAATATTGCCACAAGGGACATCCCAACTAAATGTACCCTTTGCTACGCAACAACCTCTGTTGCAAAACACCCCTGCATTATCTCAACCGCCCCAACAACAACAACCACCATACCAGTCGCAAAACAATCCGTCCCGACCTCCCACTCAAACCATATCCCCTTTCCTCACGTCCATCCTATGTCCGCGTGCTCAAACACAATACAACATCTTGTCTTAGCCCACGCAATAGCTCACATCACATCAGCAACCACCACAACATCATTATTACTATAACCAACAATAGTCCCAACAATAACCACTTTATATGGCCTCTGAACAGTCACAACAATACCCTTAGTATCAATAGGTCAATTCACAACATCACATCCAAGCTCCTCAGCAGCCTACTTCACATTTTTATCAAACGAATCCATACTATACCTCACAACAACAACCCCTGTACCAAAAAAATCCCTCGACTTACCAACAAGGGATGTCATCATCTCACTATCAAAATCCATACCTCAACAATTTGACACTCTCTCAACAGGACCCTTTATTGTCCTACCATCCATATCCATCCAACCTGACACTAGTCAACTCAAATCTATTAGAAATCAAAGCTGCCCTGAAAGATCTTCAAGCTGGGACTGGAAAACAATCATTCAAGTTCGAAGACATATGCCCGTATCCATTCAATCCCTCCATCTCATTGATCCCCTTCCCTAAACATTTTGAAATACCAAAATTTGATAGATACAGGGGGAACAAAGATACTAAGGCCCACTTGCAGGAGTTTTACTCCCAATGTCAAGAGGTTATGCACAACGACAACTATCTCTTGCGCTTGTTCCCACGAAGCCTGATGGGAAATTCCTTGGAGTGGTTCATAAGCCTTGAATGAGGGTCCATTAAGTCTTTTGCAGACCTGTCAGAAAAATTGTCTCCTACTTCTCCTTCAATTTGGAGGACACTGACACCTTAGATCTCCTCAAAGAGAAACAATGTGAGGGGGAAACCTTTTCTAGCTACCTTCAAAGTTGGCGTGCGCTAGCAAGCTGAATGAAAACCCCCCTAAAGGAGAAGGACATGTTCACCCTCTTCATGGAACTCTCATCCTAACATGGCTCATAATTTTAGGTTACATTATGTCACCACTTTCACAGAGATAGTGGAAAAGGGACCTATCCTTGAATGTGCCCTTATCACCAAAGGGCACATCAAGATACACAACCATGACAAGGAAAGGTCATTCGGTGATAAGCCACATTTTTGGAACAAGAACAAGAATGTAGTGAATGACAACGTCACTGATACTAAACACGTCCAAGTGGCTAATACATCCCAAAGACAACAACCATCTATACCTAACGCCATATCCGTACCATAGGGGCACCTCGTCCTTCTCAACGGCCAAACCAGAATAGTTAGGGGAACGCTAAATGCCAGTATCCTCAATTAGGAGAACCCCTGAGCATCATCTTCAATAAGTTGTTACAGATCAACTACCCGATCACCTACCTTGTCACCAAACCACTTGACGAATCCAAACCTAAGCTTGCATGGTTTAGGGAAAATGAATATTGTGAGTTCCATAAAATCAAAGGACACACTTTGAATAAGTGTCAAGGTCTCAAAAACTATGTCCAAGATCTTATTGATCGAGGAGATATCAAATTCAATGCTAGTCAAGCTTCGTCATCTAATGCTCAATTACAGATATATCAAAATTCCTTTCCAAACCATAATCAAGGTACGAGCACCTCCAACAACAATCCCCAAGACAACAACACAAATAACGTAAGCTATAAGAATGTACACCTCAATTACGAGGGTATTATTCATTACATTGAGCAGGTAGAACCTCGTATATCTATGATACATGTCAAGGCCAAGGACCCTCAATGTGTTGTTACTACATGATGAGCCTGCATCACTGTCCCTGCGGCCTCCGCACCCACCCAGCCAAGTCTTGTAAACTCTAAATACAACATTCTAGATCACTTAGGGAAGACCCCTGCTCAGATCTCAATCTTGGATCTGCTTAAGTCTTCTCCTGTACATCAAGAAATCCTCAACAGATCCTTATAGGAAACCCACGTATCTAATTACATCGATCCTACACAATTCCAAGCTTTGGTAGGACACTTGGCTTTATCTTATCAGCTACACTTCAGCCAGAATGACATGCCAAATATTGATGCCAATCACAATCGCCCCTTGCACATTGAAGTCTTGGTTGCCCATCATAAAATAAAAAGGTCTTGGTAGATAATGGCTCTACCCTCAATCTATGTACTATAAAATTCATAAAATAGGTGGGGTATACTCAAGCAGATTTAAGCAATCAAATCATCACGATCAAGGCCTATGATAATGCAGAAAGAAATTCTGAAGGAATTATTAGTCTTCCTGTCCAAGTTGGACCTGTAGTTCAATACACTACCTGTCATGTCCTTGATCTAGACTTACCATATAATCTCCTCCTTGGCCGCCCATGGCTCCACACTATGCAAGCCATCCCATCCACGTACCATTAGTTCCTAAAATTCCCGATCAATGGACAAGAGGTCACCATTTATGCTGACCCCCAACCATTTGAATATTTCCACGCTTTAGAAGCATCCTTTCCCCATTTACATTATTATCCTAGGGTTGAAATGGGGGCATCTCAATTGTCATCCGCTAATCCAACCTCCACCATGACAACCACTCCATCTTCCACTACCAATCCTACAGTCACAAAATTCTAGATCATTGACAAGGGGTGTGGTGAATACAAAATGCATACTGCTCTTAATGTAGCAACCATTCCATCATCACCACATGAGTACGGTCAACCTTCACATGCTACTCCAAAGGAAGACAAGACCATCACCTTCAATGGTAAAAAAATCCCTACCACAACTTTCAGGTCCCCTACTATCAAGATAGATTTACCAAAAGAGGATATAAGTCAATGGGTATACCAAGAAGAATCCCAACTGGATCAGCCAAGTTTGTAGAGAAGTATAACTATCAAGGCAGGGACCTAGGTAAAGAAGAACAAGGGCGGTTTCAACCTATTGATACATCAAAGCTACCAAAGAATATAGGCATTAGATACCATAAAAAGCAGAAAGGCCTTGCAACAACATCTAATACTTCCAATAGTGTTGCTGTGGACGATAGCTCATTGGAAGACATACCTGAGGAGGAATCCATCATACATGCATACGATGACGTCGATCACACTGACCTATCATCCATGTTTGAATGCCTATCTGTCTATACCATTAGCCTATCCCTTCACCACCCTAAGCTTATTGATTGTGACCTACGTTACAATGCACCTATCAATATGTCTGTGGATACATATGTCAACCTTATGGGATTGGGGGAGGATGAACACTCCAGTCGCAAAAATAAGAATAGGAGAAATAAAAAGCAGTCATCTAGTGAAAACATCCCCGAGGCACTTCCTAACTTTGAAGAAGTAAAAATAAAGAACGCATCCGACAACAAAAAACCTCAAAGAGGAATTGGAGGATGAAGATGTTCATCTTCCCCTTGTGGGAACTCAATTATCCGCTGGATCATCCATCCTAATCAAAGAGACTCAAGAAGTTAATCTGGGTACTGCTCAAAATCCTAAGATCACCTATGTAGCTAAGTCACTCTCAGAGCAAGAGTATCTAGTCATCGCGTAGCTACTCTAAGAGAGAATCATTAACTTTTCTTGGTCATATTCAGACATGCCAGGCTTAGACCCCGCCTTAGTGGTTCATCATGTAGATGTTCGCCTAGATGCCAAGCCTGTCAAACAAAAGCTCTGCAAGATGCATCCACAGGTAGCATTGTTAGTCAAGAAGGAATTGGAGAAGTTACTAGATGCAGGTTTTATCAGACCAATTGACTAATCTGAGTGGATCTCACATATAGTACCAGTTTCCAAACCAAATGGAGACATTTGGATCTGTACAGACTTCAGAGACCTTAACAAGGCCTGCCCAAAAGATGACTTCCCTTTGCCTAGCATTGACATGTTGGTCGACCTCACTGTAGGACATGAGATGTTATCCCTTATGGATGGTTTCTCTAGTTATAATCATATCCAAACTGCACCAAAGGACCAACACAAGACCGCTTTCACAACACCTTGGGGTACCTTCTATTACAATGTTATGTCCTTTGATCTCAAAAATGCGGGGGTGACATATCAGAGGGAAATGACAGTCATCTTCCATGACCTCATCCATATCATCATGGAGGATTATGTCGACGACTTGTTAGGAAAATCCAGAACCCGAGCAAAACATCCTACCATCCTGAAAAAGATCTTTGAACGGTTGGAACATTACAAGTTACAACTAAATCCAAAAAAGTGTCTTTGGTGTTACGTCAGGAAAGTTGTTGGGTTTCATAGTCTCTCAAAGGGGTATTGAGGTTGATCCCACCAAGGTGAATGCTATTCTGGACATGCCACCCCCACGCAATCTGAAATAGATAAGAAGCCTCCAAGGGAAGATGCAATCGATCCATCGGTTCATAGCCCAGCTCGTGGATAAGTGTCAGCCATTCACTCATCTTCTTAAGAAAGACTCCACCTTTCAATGGAACCAATAGTGTCAAACAGGTTTCGACGAGATCAAAGAATACTTAGCTCATCCACCGATCTTCATGCCACCTATTCCAGGGAAACCCCTCCTACTTTATATCTCTGCTACTCCGGTCGCGCTGGGGGCATTGTTAGCACAAGATGATGAATCATTGAAAGAGAGAGCAATCTACTACATCAGTTGGACATTGGTTGGCTATGAATTAAACTACTCTCCCATGGAAAAATTATGTCTCGCAGTAGTCTTCAGCACATAGAAACTCTGACATTACATGCCCAGCCATTCGGTCAAATCAATTGCTAAGATTGATCCACTAAAGTATCTGTTATCCAGAACCACCTTGACTGGCCGCATGGCCAAGTGGGTGATGCTCCTAAGTGAATTTGACATAGAGTATGTGGAGAAAAAATCCATAAAGGGACAGGTCATAGCTTATCAGTTGGCCGAGGCACCATTAGTAGATGCTTACCCTCTGGACACTGAATTTCTAGATGAAGAAGTTTACACAGTTACAGAAGTACCAGCTTGGACACTATATTTTGATGGCTCATATACTCATAATGGATCAGGCGCAGAAATTTTATTAGTTACCCCTCAAGGTGACTACAATCCAAAATCATTCAGGATATCATTCCCATGTACCAAAAACATGGCAAAGTACAAAGCCCTCCTCACCGGCCTCTGAATTGCAAAGCAGTGGCATATAACTCACTTGAGAGTATTTGGTGATTCATTATTAGTCATCAAGCAAGTTAATGATGAATTCCTAACAAAATATGATAAGTTGTTGCCCTATAAATGCATGGTGGATGATTTCAAGAAATATTTCACCTTCATACAATTTGATCAAATTCCTAGGGTACAGAATAAAGCAGCTGATGCAATGGCCACTATCAGCTCCATGATTGACACTCCTAAAGATCAAACAGAATGTGAGTTCCTTGTGGAACAACTTTTAATCCCATATTCCTGAGATTGACATGGTGTGCCATATCGTGGGTCCTGCTTCCCCTTGGTACCAAGACATATATACCTATCTCCATGATAATATTCTACCCCCGGACCTCACATGAAACCAACAAAAATCCTTTATTCACTGTTCGTCCTGATACATTATCATTGGTGATACACTTTATCGTCGCGGGTATGATGGGATCCTCATTAGGTGTTTGAATGATACCAAAGCCTGCATGACACTAACGGAGGTACATAGTGGTGTTTGTGGGGCTCATTCCAATGGTATGGCCTTGGCCAAAAGGATTATCCAAGCTGGATATTATTGGCCTACATTAGAGCATGATGCTTTTGAATTTGTGAAGAAGTGTCTTCCCTTCCAACAACATGCAGATTGCATTCATGCTCCAACACAGGATCTTCAGCCCCTCCTAGCACCGTGGCCATTCTCTCAATGGGGTTTCAAATTGATTGGAAAGATTTACCCACCATCATCTGATGGCCATACATTCATAATTACTGCCACTGAGTACTTCACTAAGTGGGTGGAAGCAATGCCACTCTCACAGATTAGCGGTATTTAAATCTCAAAATTCATCCTTTACCATATTCTCTGTAGATATAGTATCCCATCCACCATCCTCTCCAATAATGGAAAACCCTTCAAAAACAAAGCCATGAAACACTTGTGCGACACCTTTCATATCCAGCATCGTTGGTCAACTCCTTATTATCACCAAGGTAATGGTTAGGCAGAAGCAACCAACAAGACCCTTATTTGCATCCTTAAAAAGGTTGTCAATAATACTGGTCGAGACTGGCACCTCCATATTCATCCCGCCCTCTAGGCATATCACACATCCATCCACACCCCTACCAGCACCACCCCCTATTCTTTAGTCTACGGCGCTGAAGCCATCTTGCCAATTGAAGTTGACATCCCATCGCTAAGAATTTCTCTAAAAAATCTTATCAATGACGAGGATGCTTGTGTTGCATGACTTGTACAGCGAGAGTTACTTGATGAAAGAAGAATAAAAGCCTACGATCATCTACAAGCATATTAGAAATGCCTCAAGCATCACTACAACAAGAAGGTTCTCCCTCGACAGTTTTAGGTGGGTGATCTTGTCCTCAAAGAGAATCAGCGTACTCAGCAAGACCAAGACAAGAAAGGAAAATTTGAAGCAAACTGGTTGGGCCCCTATATCATAGCCGCCAAATATGGATCTGGGGCATACAAGTTGACTACTCTTGAAGGAGAGCCCCTCGAAGAACCCATCAATATCATGCATGTGAAGAAGTTCTATACCTAAGTCCACTTGGTAACCCCACCTATCAAAAAAATCAAAAAAAAAATCAAAAAATCAAAAAATCAAAAAATCAAAAAATCAAAAAAAAATCAAAAAAATCAAAAAAATTTGAAAAAATTCCAAAAATAGTAAAGAGAAATAAGTTCGTCCTATGGTGAAAACCACCTTTTGGTGGCACCTTGGATAAGTAAGGGTGGTGAAAACTTGGTAACAGGAGTCATCGGTAGAGGGCTTAATCATTATCTACCTAGCATTCTAGTTATTTTATGCTTTCATCTGCACTATCATCCTCACCCATCCCATCCTTGGCCGCTTGGTATATATTGATTGAGCATTGGACGATCCATTTAGGCTATCCCTCATCCTAAGCTTTTTAGTATCCCACTCTGAGTTTATGTTCTTTGTATCCTCGTTGGTCGGTCTGTGTCATCGCATAGGATCATCCATCATGTCAGTCTTCATCTAGATCTCATCCTGTCACATCCTTAGTTGAACTACATTGCCCCTGCACTATCACGTAGGCAAGGTTGATTATTTGATCTTCCCCTAGGGTTTTTTGACCATCCCGTGTTGGTCGTCCATCATCTTCCTTCATCGTCCTCTTTCCACTTTATCCATGGTCTTTTCTTGAACTACGAGGGCTCTGCACTTTCACGTAGGCAAGGCTAATCTCTGATCAGCCCCCAAGCCCCTAGGTCTATACGGTGTGTTATTATGTGTCCTTGTCTGGCTCATTCTTCACAAACAAAATCCCCTAGTGTCAAAATATCTGGCTAATGGAAAATATCTTGCGTCAATTGGGTCATTCTAGTTTAGTATCCATCATCAATCTCAATAGGATGCATCCTTCCTAGCAGACCTCATCAACCCCACCCATCCCCTTGATCCTATGGCAAAGGATGTTTTGAAATTGATTATGATCTTTTGATATTTTTGGATTTTGTTTATCATTTGAGCTCACTATCAACACTTGTCATGGTTTCCTTGATCCATCATACCATGGTGTGCTTTGACTCCTCTACATGGGGGCACATCTTGGTCTTTTCTTTGTTGTTGTCTTCTTGGTTGTCCCACATAGTACCCACCAAGATCCCTGAGGTCTTGTGTTACGCTGGGGCATCCTTGTGTGTTTGTGGTTATCCCAATACCTAGCTCGACCAAGGTCATCGTGACCTTGAGGTGTCGGGGTAGCCTTTCTGTTTGTTATGTTTGTTTCATGCATTGGATACCAACTCTCCTTAGTCTTACATATTAGGGTATCTGGTATCTTATGCTATAACAAAAATCAATGCTCTAAAGATGGAAAATTATGTTCTTAATTGCACTGCATTTCATTTCACTACATACACCCTTCATTCAACCTTGTCCATGACCCATGACTGGTGATTTAGGTTGTGCAAATCTTGACTCTTTTTCCCTCTTGATCTTCCTCTCAGGGTACTAATTGTTTTTTGATAGATGTGGTATAACACCCACAATACCCTTATCGCCTATCCGCATTCCCATACAGGTCCTTATTAACACTTAGGTTTTCATTATAGGAACTCATGTTTCATTCATATTTCATGTTACATTATAGGTTCAATACATTTCATAGCTCATAGGCTGATTAGATTAAGCATCAATAGTTTCATTTACCCATACACATCCATATTAATATTTACATACTAATTACATTTCATACCAAATATGCATATCACCATGCATTATCAACATTAATATATGCATAATCATCCATCCACATAGCAATGAAATATCATAAACATGTGCATACATAAACCAAATCATCTATTATCATATCATGTACATCCATAAACATGTGCATACATAAATCAACTCATACATCCACATAGGCATGAAGTATCATATACTCATACATCCACATAAGCATGTAGTATCATAAAAATGTGCATAAGCGAGGAAATATCATATACATGTGCATACATAAACTGAATCACCCATCACAAAAAACATAATGCATAGTGTCAATAAGGACTGTCCCATATCATAATCAAAATAATACAATGTACGTCATATATCCATCATACATCATCAAATAAGGTACAAAATACATCATATATCCACCACATATCCATCATACATCATCAAATGAGGTACAAAATTCAGAGATGTAGAGCATATCTGATCTCTGCCGATAAGTACTAAACGCTCCATCCCGTGTCTGTCAAAAAATTGGTATCCTATCATCTGATCTCTAGCTATCCTACTATGAGCTACCCACATCTGATCTCTGAGGAGAATCCGACACTAGCCCTCTATGCATGGGAGTCCCCTGGTAACCACCGAGAGGAGAAGGAGTCCGCCGATAGTCATTGTATCCCCTGGTACGTGTCCCTAATGACTAGGACGATGTTGGCATCTGGGGTACATGTCTGATGTAGCGCATTGTGCATTGCACTGGGTCTGGAACAACATGCTCATACGCACACCTCCAGTAAATCGACTCTTGCATATAATCATCTCGCTACGCAGCCTGATGCCTAGCAGCATTCCACCCAAGTCTATACATGTTTTGATCTCTGCTAATAACTCTTCGCTCCTGTACCCAGGCCTCCTGTGCCACTATCAATTGTTGTACCTGCTTTGTAGCCCTGTCTCTCTCAACCTCTACAGCCTGTAACTGTGTCTGTAACCCCTGTACCTCTACCCCTGGCTCACCCCCCTCACCATGCGCTGCCTGCAGCTGAGCCTGTGTTGTGTCTCACTCACTCTATAGTGTCTACATCTGTACCTCTGCAACATCCCTCTCCCTATGTACCGCCTATGCCTGAGCCTCCGCTACATCCCTGTCCCTCTGAAGTGCCTGAAGTCTCAACTCAACAGAATCTAACTCCCATCGAAGACCTGACACCTGTGACATCGCTCCATCCCTCTCCCTCTAAAGAGACTGAGCCTCTGTCTCTGCCACCTACCTCTCACTCTCGGCCACCTGAGTGCGTACCTATAGCACATCCCTATCTGCCTCTAAGACCTGCACCTATGTCTGTGCCACATTTCACTCTGACCGCAGCATGCACATCTCTCTCCTCATCTCCTTCTCTCTTTGTTGCATCAACCCCATATCCCAAACTATCTACTCTAAATAGTCCACCCTATCTCTGAGCTCAGCTCGCTCTTGGTGCAGATCTGCTCTCTCCCTTTGTAATTGCTCTAGCTATCCCTGCAGACCCTCTGTATCTCCGGTAGTTCCTGTCCTAGTCTCTTACAGCTCCTGCCCTGTCACCCCTCCAACAGCCTGTAATATCGCTGCCTCTGCCACCAAACAGTCTCGCTCCCACCTCGCTGCATCTCCCTCCTCATGTTCCCTAACCACCTCTGCTCGCGATCTCTCTATCTCTACCCGTAGGTCAACTGCCTCATCTCATGCCTCATCCCTCTCTCTCATCAATCTCCTCTCTGCATGAAACACCAGCGTGGCCAAGACAGAGTAGTATCTCTCACCCTGGTGAATCGTGCCTATAGCTCGCTTAGCGCTGCCTCTAATATGACTTGCTCTACCTTTGTCTGCCAAAATCACTGCTAGTTGAGGTGCAGTCTCTCTAGAGTCTCTCTCAACACCACCATGAGATCCTCTCTTGTGGAAGGTGTTGTCGACAGTGGTCAGAGGTCATACACATCGAAATCAATCTCCATCTCCCGTGGCTCATACCCCTCGCTCTCTATCGACGCCTCCATCGCATTCACATCTCTCATGGAGGGGGCTTCTCCTCTCCCTGTCATCCTCTCCTACACTTTGCTGGCCTCGCCCTCCTCTTGTCTCTATCGCTGATGCCCTCCTGTGGTCATGTTTGCCTCCTGTCTTTCCCGTGCTCTACTGGTCTCAGCCTCTGGCCCCCTATCCTATTGTGTTGCAGCCCTAGCCTCATCCTCTCCCTCCTCTACTCCATCTCCTCCTCAAGCTTTGCATCGTCATCTCCTCCTCCTGGCTACCCTCACTAGCTCCTCGGCTGCTCCAATAGCCCCCTGTCTCCTCCTCCTAACTACCCTCACTAGCTCCTCAGCTGCTCCAACCACCTCCTATCCCTCCCCCTATTGTCCTCCTCTCACCTAACCTCCTCTCTGTCACCGTCGGGGTACCAGTCCCACCGCCCTCAGTAGTCTCTCATCCTCTAACCCGAACCCTATTGCTCCCGCAATCAGCACTACTAGGGTAATCCATGGCATTGGATGTCGCCTAAACCACTACCGATATCGATCCATCACCCCTGCATCCCTCTGCCCCTCCCACCTATCTAGGAATGGCACAAACTGTAGTGTCTCCAACTTCACCCACACTGCATCCGGGCCTAGTGCAGCCCCCCATGGCTACTCTCGTGACAGTTGCTGGGACATCACCCGCCCCGCGGGAATATCCTGCCTCACTCCAAACTGTTGTGTCACCCGATCGGGTCTGTGTAGCTCCACTACAAGTGAAACTCTTTCAATAATATAAAATTGAGTGAAGAAATAACCGATGTGTGTATCCTCATCATCCCTTCAGCCCCTAAAGCGCTGCATCATATAAGGCCGCCACACTATCATCTCCGCCTGAACATCATCCAACCATCTCCTCCATACATATACATCTCTCACATCCTGATACCACAGTATCGCTCCTGCCTCTGCCCTCGATCCCTAGGCCACAACCTCTCTGTCATCCTACTCTCCTAATTTATACATAATCGGCCTGGTCACTCTGATGTGCTCCCAAGCCCAAACCTGTAGTAGTGTGACATGTGCCACATTTCACGCCCTCTGGTAACATACCTGGTGCATATCCTGATACAGTTGTGCCAGCATGCAGGTCTCCCACGCAAACTACCCCTCTCAGCCCTCGATGATATGTCGAATCACCTCAACGAACCTAAGATGCAGGGATCGACCACTCTGGTCTAGCACCAGGATCCCGCTATTCAGTCCCTCTAGGTACAGTGACAATGCCAGTACCATACAAGACAAACATCTGTCCACATCCAACTCCCCTCGCTGAATTGGTAGATCGTCACTGCCAAATACAACATGCACAGACTCATCCAGTGCCTCGCCCACTGTCCAACACTCACTAACTACAAGCCCTACTATAGGGAGCCTCAGAATCTGCCAAATATCCTCCAAGGTCACTGTAAGCCCTGCTATAGGGAGCCTTAGAATCAAGGCCGTCAGCATGGCCCTATGGGCCTTAATCGTCGGGTATGATAGCATGTGAACTAGTCTCGCCTCTACTAGTTTCTGGTGATCGATGCTTGTCATCATCGCCATGCATCTCATCAGCACCTCAGACCATTTCTCCCGCGTCCGCAAACTCTCAACATTCTACATCCATAACAACAACACTTTGTCAGTTTCTCCTAGCGTCGTTTTGCCCCAATTTTTTCTTATCCTACTTCTTCTTGCCTTTGGATTTCCCTTCCCCATCCCACCGTTTCCCCCTCCCACCCTTAACACCCCATTTTTTTTCCTCTGCCTTTAGCTATTTTCCCTTGTCCTTGTCCCGACATTCGCCTCGGCCCCTAGGCGAACCCCCCCAAAAATAGGTGTACTCGCTCAAGCTCGCGGGTGTGCACACTCGCGCTCGGGCGGACCCGGCCAATCTCGTGGGCAAGCCCGCCCAAGCTTGTGGGCGAGGCCGCCCAAGCCCAGGTGGACCTACTTGAGCCTAGGCGGACCTAACCAGGTTTGGCTTAGCGGGCTTCTGCCCAACTCAGGCAGGCCCGCCCGAGCTTGGCTGGGTGGACCTCTGCTCGGCCCTAGGTGGACCCGCCTGGGCCCGGTTGGCTCTCCCCCCAAGTTTTCACCCCTCCCCAACATGTTTTTTTTTGGAACAGATTTCCCTCTAACCCATTTTTCCTCCCGAGCAACCCCACAAAACCCATATTTTTGTTTTTTGGAAAAATTTAGCCAAATTGAACAAAATCACAAGGTGAGGTTTTGAACTAACTTGGGGTGGCATGACACACTCCACAAAGAATCGTCGTCTCTCATTTTCTTGATGAATGATGTTGATATCATACTCTGGCATCGTGTCTCCTCTCTCTTGCCCTCTCCTCTTCTCCCTCTTCTCCTCACTTGAGAGTTGTCCAAATGACGAGAGGTAGTTCCTAGAATTACGTTTTATAGCCTTTTCCCCCCTTTTTTCACTTTTTAAAATAAAAGGAATTTTTTCCTTTTATTTGACATTTTTTAACCTCAACTAATTCATTCACCCCTTTTCTTCTTGGGGCCGCCATTTACACATTGTAAACCCGTTTTCCTCCGTTCAAGCCCCAACCTTCTCGATTTTTTGTGCTCTTTCCAACGACATATACCAATTTATACTTTCGAGAACTTGCCTGGGGCCCCCTTTTCCTTCCCCATCTGCCTTCTTAAGGGGGCATACCCTACCATTCTCTCTCAATCTTTTGTCATAAACCTTACCTTGCGAGACCGGGGCATCTCTTTATTTCTCCTCCGTTTGGGTAGTTCACGTAATCCCTCCCATGCTGGGGCATTTCTTTTCTGGTAGCTTCTTCCATAGAGTCATCTGTATTTTATTTTTCTTTGAAACCCTATTATCCTAATAGTATTTCGAAGAGGTAAAAAAAATAGACATCTAAATTTGACCACGTCCATATGGTCAAAGTCATCTCCTTAATCATCTATTTGCTCATCTAATCCATCCTATTTGCCGGTATTAATTAAATCACTCATTTAATTATTATTATGTGTCCTACATAAAGTTTCCAAAGTATTTAATTTAATAAATACTTTTCCCCTCTTTCCTCTCTAAATTAAATAAATGTATCAATTTATTTAATTTAGTCATATTATCTTTTGAAAATTTAAATTTATTTTTAAATTTCTCACTTTCTCTCTCATTGTCACATCCTCTAACTTTTGCAAGTTGGTCTCTAATCCCTCTTAGCAATTTAACCCTCTTTCTTAGTCATAATTAATTTATGGTTAATATGTGCACACCCTTAATCTTCATTAGGGTCCCATCCTCCATAACTTTCCACTTGCCTCTAATTTGTCATTAACTTGTCTAATCAAGTACTTGCACAACCTTAATAACTTAATTAGGTCATCTCTAATCCCCATATAATTTATGGAATGTGTCCTTAGTCAACTTCATTAAAAGCTTTCTCTTTTTGAAGAAGGCACTCCATTCCCCATGTGAATTTTTAATTCACATTTAATCCCCATGAAAATATTTGAAGAATTTTTAATTCCTCACATGTCCTCTCACCCACATGGGGACAAGGACCTCCTTTATGAGGAGATCTTGTCCAATCCCAAGGTACTATATACCACCTCCATGTCATGTACTACCCTTCCACCTCATGTACACATCACCTCATTTAAGCCACTTCACATGCCACATGTCAAGATGTGAGGGCTTGTGAGTTCTCAACTCACCTTAGCCCTACATCTTGATCTTGGTGGCTCAATCTTGACCGTCCATTTCCCTAGAGAATTCCAAATTTTCTATAAATACCCCATCTTTTCTTTTATTTTAAGGGAGATCATTCATGCTAGCCAAACTCTTGCAAAAAAAAATTCCTTGAGCCATACTTAGCCATTTTTCATACTTGCATCCACTTCCACTGATCTCTACATCCTCATATCATCTCATACATTTGCATCTTTTGCCATCCAAGGAGTATACAACACCAAAGATCGAAGGGCCAACCAAATGATCGATTTGAGACAAGGTAAAAGGTTACATTTTGTTGTCTTTATTTTTGTATTGAATCCAACTAGGCTAATTTTAAGGTGTAGGGTGTCTTTTGTTGTTATTTTGCACTCTTTTGTTTGTTGTTCATTTTCTAACACTGAAATTTGCTCTATCACAACTACAACCAAGTTTGTCTTATAATCTACCTATGGAATTGCCAATTCCAATCAAGGGAAGCTCGAAGGACCTGGACCAACTGATAAGGACTTTAAAAATCCTCCTACACTTCGGGCTCTGCAAGACCCGGGAGGGTGATCCCTTAATGCTTTTACAATCTTTGCACTATTATCATAAACAACATTAACAACAACAAATAATCTAATTTAATAGCTCAACATAATAGGATAATACTGAATAGAATTGGTTGTTCATCAGTAATATCAACTATTTGGAGCATGAGATAACCACAACACTATAATACATAGGGATTTAAGATGATTTTTAATTTTGAAGATTGTTTCTAAGATGCACTAAGTTGCAAGATAAATCAGTGCCTAATTCTGGGTCATAGAGTCAAACACAAAAAAAAATCATCAGCAAATGGCATTCAACCAATGGATTTAAATTGTTAATGCCTTGCATAAACTATTAGTGCCTTACACCAACAATCCCACTCCTATTATCAATCAAACTCTCCTTACCCAACCCAACCTGCACACTTGAAATCATTGTTATCTGCTCAAAGTAGTTAACCATTTCTTTGAAATAGACCCATAAACAAATAACACAATCGCATGAAATTTGAGATGAAAAACTCAAAGAGACTTTGTATTATTGAATTCATATGATTAAATTGTACAAGTATGGAGACAATTTGTAGATATTCATGAATGTGCACACACTTTCATGATTTATTTGCATAAACTGGTTGTATTTGCTCATGAAATCAAAAAATTATAGCTTACAGACTCAAGAAATGACTCAGAATTTATAATTCTCTATCTACCCTAGCCTCATACTAAACCCTAGAACCAAAACTTAATCTCCTTCGACCATGCCAAAAAGGACGTGTGGCGCTTGCCCGTGATATCACAATCAACCAAAGCATTGTGGTGGGGCCATTGTGGGATGGCGGGGAATGACTGAGATCAAACGGTAGTTGATCAACAGTCACATGAATTTCATCCTTCTCCAAAAAAAAACATTTATTAAGAGGACAAGGGGACATCACTATGCGGATGGTAAACAACGACATAAGTTGTTTTTAAACAATGAAACAAAGGCCCAACAAAGACTTAGGAAAACAAAAAAATCCCACAGAGGAAATTAAATCAAAACAAAGGGACTCAGCCTAGATGAACCGATAGGACATAAGTCATTTTAAAACCCCCTCAAAAAGTAATAGTGAAATAGATCCCAACCAAGGCATAAAATAAACACAAGGGTTTTACATGTAGGAAAAGCTAAAACCCCAACTCTAAGAAATTTTCAACACCATGAAAGACCAGTAACACCAGGCAGGGTAGGAATGGAACATAAGGAGCAAAAATTTGAAGTTCCATCAGTGGCTCTAGTTGGGGACGTTCATTCCACTGGAATGAAGCGAGAATTCAGATTCTCAGGAAGAGCAGACCAAGATGCAGAGACGACCAAAAAGGGATTGGTCGGACAAAACAACCCAAACTATATACAAGATATATACAAACTATACAAACCTGAACTATTGTTCATGGAAAAGAATACTTTAAGTGAAGTATAGCTTCAAGAACTATCCATGAATTGGTAGTTCAAGAATATCCCCTATCATATCTTGGAGAAAGTATGAATCTTCACCCCACTTACCATTTATCATAAATGGACCCAACCAGATTGCATCAAATTTCCCATGTTTCCCTTTATCTTCTAGTCTAGAATTCCACATTAAAACCAAATCTCCATCTTTGAAGCTCCTTGCAGTTGCCCTCTTGTCATACAAATTTTTTACTTGCAACTGCAACTTTGCATTTCTCTTTTGTGCTTCCCTCTTGGTTTCATCTAATTCTATAAGAGCTTCCACTCTCAATTGCATCTCATCATCAATTTCATTATCATACATCTAGAAAAACTTGTACATTTCCATTAAGTTGTTTTGGGGAAACCTAGCATTTATCCCATAAACCAAATCCAATGGGGCACAACCTATTTCCTTCTTCACAGTTACCCTATCTTCCCAGACTACTAATCTCAACTTAGAATCCCAAGCCCTTTTATTATGATCCAGAATTCTTTTAATGATCTTCATCAAGATTTTATTGCTTGATTTTTCCTGTCCATTTCCCTGTGGGTGGTATGGTGATGAATAAGAAATTTGGATGCCATGCTTCTCACAAAATTCTATGTATTCTTCATATCTAAAACATATTGCATTGTCTGATACAATCCTTTTTGGACATCCAAATCTAGTCAATATGTTGCTCATCAGGAAGTCAATTACCACTTTACTAGTGGATTTCTTTGTTGGAATTGCTTCCACCCACTTGGTGAAATAATCAGTGGCTACCAATATCCATGAGTGACCTCCACTAGATTTACATGCTATCTCTCCTACAAAATCAATACCTCACTGCTAAAATGGAGCTTGTACTATAACTGGTTTTAGAGGCAAGTTACCAGAAAACTTTAACTTACCAGAGAAACGTTGACAAGCATCACATGTCTTCACTAGTTCGTGTGCATCCTTAAAAATTGTAGGCCACCAAAATCCAGCCCTCATTATCTTATGTGTAGTTGTCTTAGCCATATAATGTCCTCCACAAACTCCACCATGCATCTCACTCAGAAGTTATTGTGTTTGATCTTCGTCAACACACTTCAGTATGACACCTTCTCCATTTCTCCACTAGAGCTTTCCATCTATGATAAAATATTTGATAGCATGTAACTTCAATGTTCTTTTCTCATTTTCACTCAAGTTGTCAGGACATTTCATTTTTTGCAAATAATATATCACATCTCTATACCATTCAAAATGCTCCATATCACATATGTGTGATCTATTTTCATCTTCTAGCAAATTTATCTGATTTTCTTCCAAATTACTTTGGTCTATGAGCTTGGCCAATCCTTGTCCTCTCACCAGTTTGGTAATCTGGACCTTAATATTGAATTCCTGGATCCTATTTATCCACCTACACCTTCTTCCTAACACTTCCTACTATGTGAAAATGTCTTTAACAACAACACTAGGTACATATGCAATTACATTAGCTCCCATCAAATAAGGCCTAAAATATTTTACTACTTTTACCAACACATATGCCTATTTTTAATTTATATCATACTTAAGCTCTGTAGCTTGTAGAGATTTGCTGAAAAAGGCTATAGGTTGTTCAAAACCTTCTGCATTCTTTTGCAACAACACAGCTACAATTGTGTGGAAATAAGCAAATGAGAAAATCTATAAAGGTTTGGAAAAATCAGGGGTTCTTAACATAGGAGCCTCCTTTATTGATTGCTTAATGGCTTGGAAGTCCTGCTCAAACTCCTTATCCCATTCAACTTTGGCTCCTTTCTTGAGCATTTTGGAAATAGGGCTAATTATCTCAGTGAAATTTGTCACAAACCTCCTTAAGAAATTTATTTATCCAAAGAAAGATTGTATTCCTTTGACACTTCGGGGTTGTGGAACTGTATCAATTGCAATTACCCTCTCTGGATCAATTTTTACTCCATCCTTGGAAACTATATGTCCCAATAATTTTCCTTCTAGTACTCCAAACACACATTTCTTTGGATTTAAAGAAGTACCATACTCCAAGGCTCTAATGAATATCTTCTCCAAATGCTCACAATGATCCTTTTCCTTGTTAGAATATGCAGTCAAGTCATCTTGGTAGAACACCAAAAATAAGTTAATGAAATCTGAGAATGCCACATCCATGTCTCTTTGAAAAGTAGCCCTTGCATTTGTTAGACCAAATGGCATTCTTACATAAACATATGTTCCCCATGGTGTGGTGAAAGTTGTCTTAAACTACTCAGACTCCTTGACCATGAGCTTGTTATAACCAGAAAAACCATCCATCATAGACATTAATTCACAACCTGTCACCCTTTGCAATATGGCTTCCATATTGGGTAATGGATAATTGTCTTTTAATGAAGACACATTCAAATTTATGAAATATACGCATAAGTTGATGTCTCCATTTTTCTTCCTTACTAGTACCAAGTTTGATACCCAGGATGAATGTCTAATTGTCTTGATGATTCCTGCATCCCTTAGTTTCATTAATTCTTCTTGCATTTTGGGGGCCAAGGTGGGATTAATAGGCCTTTTCTTTTGTCTAAATGGCTTGGCATCATCACGTAAAGGAATCTCATGTTGGAAAAGATTGTCCCTGTATGCCTTAAGGTCATCATAGGACCATGCAAACACATGCCTAAACTTCCTTAATAAGTCAATTAGCATCCTTCTCACCTTTGGTGACATTTTCTTTCCAATATACACCTTCTTTGGGGATACTTTTGTTCCACTTATTTATCTCTTCCAAGTCATCAAGATGAGAAACAATATGATTAGCCTTTGTCTTATCCTGATTATCAAACACTCTTTCTAGTACAACTAGACCCTTGGGAATTGTGTTTGTCTTTAACTGAATGACCTCATTTCCAAATATAGTATCCTTACCATCAACATTTTCAACAAAAGCTCCAAAGTCAATTTCTTGATTCTCATATTCACCCACACAATTCAAAAATCTCAATATATCATCATCATTATCAAAAAGTTGCCAATTTTTTATGTTATTAGGGACAGATGGTCTGGTTTGCACCTCAACCTTTGAAATTCCAGCATAAGTCATATCATCTAGTTTTAATGCAATGTTGGCTAATAGGTCTACCACTTTGTTTTGACCTCTTTTCATCCATCCTATGCCAAATGCATCATAGCTCTCCAATTCATCCCAAAAAACATTCCTATACTATTTCAACATCTTGTTCTTTGATACAAACTTGGATCTAACTTGGGAGACCACAAGCTCAGAATCCCCAATTGCCCTGAGCTTCTTGATCCCATGTTTTTCAGCCAATCTCAACCCTAATAACAAGGCTTCATACTCTGCCACATTATTTGTGCATTCAAATAATAGAGTGAAAGAGAACCTAAATGTCTTTCCACTTGGTGACCATAACACATGCACCAGACCCTTCTTTTGAACTTGCACCATCAAAATACATAGTCCACAAGTCATTAGATTTTGACAATTGTTTTATTTCTGTATCAATCAATGCAGTAGGCTTATCACAATTTCTAGGGAATTTCTCAACCCTAAATTCATCTATACCACTGTCAATAAAACATGTCATATTCTCAATCAGTTCATGCTCAATCATATGAGGTACTTTTGATTCTCTTTCAATTTTGACATCCTTACCATCAATGGAGAAAGTAGGAAATGATAAATCACATTGCATGTTACCCCCCATTGATGCACTCCATTTTCTTGACAAGAGCATTCCAAAATGAGGTGGGATGTCTGCAACTAATACGGTCATGACTAAATCCTTGTCAGGGTATTGAGTCAATTTATAAGGTAATGCTCTGATAGTTCCAATAACTGGCACTTCTCTTGAATCCATAGCATAACATTTACCTTGAGCAGTATCTACTATCAAGCCCATTACCTCCATTATTTTGACTCGCATAACATTATTTGATGCTCCTGAATCTATCATACAATTCCTTAAAGTTTTCTCATTTATATCCACACTTAAGAAAAAAGGGGTTATATTTTCAAGGCACGTGTTAATAGAATTTCCTAAATACACAGGGGGAATTTGTGACACAATTCCCTCCACTTCCTTTTCTTTCTCTTTATCCTTCACTTCTTTACCACTTCCTTGTTTAGTCTTATTACCAGCAACATTTGTGATCAAGGCTATTGTCTTCTCTTTGTGTTCATTTATTCTCATCATTTCTAGCAAAGGTATAGTTACTTTAACCTAAGAAAGAACATGAAACATATCCACAAGTGTATATTTAGGAAAATTAGACATCATACCTTCATCATTTTCCTTTCTCTCTAGTTGATTACTTCCTCCTAGCTTCTTTTGCTTCTTATCCTCCGCAACAGGTTCAACTACCTTTGTAATCACCTTTGTCTTCACCAATGATGCAGTTACATCTTCCTGAGGCTTTGGGGTCTCCTTCCTTTTTTCCCAAACCTTATCACTCTTAACTTCTTTGAATTTTATAGCATCCTTTTTGCTGTCAACCTTAACACCTTTGTTTTTATCCTTTTTCTCTTTAATAAACAAGCTAGCAGGTTTACCCTGCTCACCACCCACAATTCTATTTCTCAATTGAAGTGAACTTCTCATTTGAGCAGCCATTTCTTTAGTCAATCTTGCAATCTCTTCTTCTGACGATCTCCTTAAGGACACTGAATCTTCAACCTGCTCCATATTGCAAGCATTATGATCAAAATCACCTTCCTCATCAGAAAATACATGTTGATGATACATCTCACTTCTCTGCCTCTGATTATCCACATTAGCTTCTTGTATTTCATCATCAGAGGAACATTCTGCCTCATCAATGTATGATCTAACCATACAAACATCTACATCATCCTTCTCATATTCCAATGTCTGCTCATGAGCATCCTCCTCTATTTCCTCAACAACAAGCAATTGAGCAACAACACAGTAATTTTGATCATGTGGATGTTCACACACTTCACACCATGGTATATCTGGTACTAGATTTACTGAATCTTTCTGCAAGGGGTCTATCGTATGCTGATCATTTTTAAGCTTCTGGCTAGGAAAGATTGGTTTTCCATCTTTCCAATTTGTAGTGTAAGGATAATTTTGCAATCTAGGTTGCCTATCATTTTTATTATAGGATTTCCTTTCATTTCCTATACCCTTATCTTGCTTAGCAATAGTTTGCTTTATGTCTTTCAAAGTATTGTAAACCTTTTCCCACTTTTCATCATCTTTAGGCTTTGCAGCCGAAACCTTCTCAATCTTATTCTTAGGATTTTTTAAAAGTGTAGGTTCTTCCCTCCTACCATATTTCCTAGAAGCTCTTCTATTACTTTCAATATTGATAGCCACCCTAAATGCATCCCTCATAGTTTGAGGATCTTTATCTCTGAGGAGATATGCCATTTTAGCATCAAAAGCATTGAAATATGTAGCTAAACAAACATTTTCATCAAGCCTTAAAACCTTGAACAACTTATACATTTCTTTCTGAAATCTTAAATTAAACTCTGTCACAGGCTCATTCAATGACTTATTGATGTTATTAAACTCATTTAGCATGAAACTTGCATTAGTTTTATCACCATACTACTCCTTGAAACACTTTTCAAACTCATCCCATGAACCAATACTAGCATTAGATATACCTCTATACCAATCCCTTCCATCCTCTACCAGAGATTGTAAAAACAATTTCATTACAACATCTTCATGTTCTACCTCATAATCATTTAACATATCCATGAAAGCTTTTAAGTGTTCCTCTATTGTCACAGCATTATTACTGACAAAATTACTCATCTTTTCTCTCAAGTCAGCAGGCATGGTATTTGGATAACTAGGGATGCCATCAAAGAACAATGGCCTATACCTTTCTAATTGTATAGGTCATTGTTGAAATAATCCTTCATTCTTCTGAGAATCAACTCCAGACCCTAAATCTTGTATCCTAGGACCGTCCTGATTTGGATTTACAAACCTAGTTGCATGAGTCTTTAGGCCAGAATTATTTATGATGGGATCTAGATTAATTTTAGGACCATCCTTTAAGGCATCCTAGTGATTTGATGAGGTTGTAGCTTGTGCAACCTCATCCGTGCTTGAAATTTTTAGGAAACTTATTTTCCTCTTCATTTTTGCATTCGCAACCTCAATTTATGTTCTCTCCAACTCTTCTGTCAGAGCTTCACTCTCCCTTTTAGCCTTTTCTAAGGAAAATTATGTTTGAAATGACACATGTGGCTGGAGATCTTGTTGAATGGAATGGGGAGTCACTTTCTCATTTATTTTAATCCCCTCAACCTTTTTCTTTCCTTTGTCCAAGGGAGGCTTAAGGTTTGTATTACTCGGTTGAGACTTAACATGATTTGAGGGCTTTGGGTCAGCAGGTTTGGGTTGGACATCAATGTGGCCTACTGGGTTTTCTTTAGACACATGCTTTGTTTCCTTATTAGCAATCTTCTGAACAACCAGACCCTCAACACTTGGTTTAGGTTCTTCTTGGTTCAGGAACTTCATTGTTGCCAAATATCTCGTCAACCTATCCCTTTCAATCACAACATTCCTCAACTCTGCTTCCCTTTATTTTTCTCTTTTCACCCTGAGCTCAGCTTACTCTTGGATTTCCTGTTTCAAGGAGTTAATGTCTCCAAAAACATCATCAGGGTCAGGAAAAGTCACATCAGAACTCGATGTCTCATCTAGATCTATTAAATTGGCCCCTTCCAATACATGTTCAGACAATAAAGGGTTTACATCATTTTCAACAAGAGGAGGAGGCACATCACTGGTGCATTCTCTGTGATGGCTTCGACTTCTACTCCTGCCTCTTCTCTTTTCAGCATATTTGACACTAATAAGCCCTTTATTTTGACATGTCACATCTTCTTGAACCCGTGTATTAAATAATGAATCAAAAAATCCACCACCGTCTGACTCAAAATTTCTAGAAACCTCTTCAAGATTCTTAGGGATAGGGTGTAAAATATTTATCGTACCTTCATGTACAGAGTTCGGTGACGCAGGAGCAGTAGTACTAGATTCTGGTTTTTTCTTTATCTAGTCCTTCTTCTTCACTTTGGGAAGTTCACCTTCCAATTTTTGTTCTAGATGATTCTTTATGAATGACCTGGTGTTCTTCATTCTTCATACTAGTCCACAAGTTTTATCCACTTATAATAAACCTTTCAAAATAAAATGCACACTGGTGCAAAAGCTTCAGAGTCGCCATCCAATTTTTTTGGGAATACCAAATACCTAAAGACACGTGGTGGAATGTAAAAACCTTTGGAACCTCGTACTGACAACACACAAAAGTGCTTTACAACATAACTCTTAATGCTTATGAAAATAGAAGTGCACAAATCGAACACATAATTTTAGGCTCAACCTTCAAATCATAGAAATACTATGAAAACTCTATGCAAAATGGACAACCGACATATTGACAAGAAATACTAAAATTAGCTTCCCTGGCAGAGTCGCCATTTTGTTGGTTTGTTTTTTACTGCAACTAGGTTTGTCTTCTAATCTACCTATGGAATTTTCAATTCCAATTAAGGGCAGCTCGAAGGACCTATACCAACTGACGAGGACTTTAAAAATCCTCCTACACTTCGGGCTCTGCAAGACCCGGGAGGGTGATCCCTTAATGCTTTTACAATCTTTGCACCATTATCATAAACAACATTAACAACAATAGATAATGTAATTTAATAGCTCAATATAATATGATAATACTGAATAGAATCAGTTGTTCATCAGTAATATCAACTATTTGGAGCATGAGATAACCACAACACTATAACACATAGGGATTTAAGATGATTTTTAATTTTGAAGATTGTTTCTAAGATGCACTAAACTGCAAGATAAATCAATGCCTAATTTTGGGTCATGGATTCAAACACATAAAAATAATTCATCAGCAAATGGCATTCAACCAGTCGATTTAAATTGTTAATGCCTTGCATCAACTGTTAGTGCCTTACACCAACAATCCCACTCCTATTATCAATCAAACTCTCCTTACCCAATCCAACCTGCACACTGGAAATCATTGTTATCTGCTCATAGTATTTATCATTTCTTTGAAATAGAGCCATAAAAAAATAACACAATCTCATGAAATTTGAGATGAAAAACTCAAAGATACTTTGTATTATTGAATTCATATGATTAAACTGTACAAGTATGGAGACAATTTGTAGATATTCATGAATGTGCACACACTTTCGTGATTTATTTGCATAAACTGGTTGTATTTGCTCATGAAATCAAAAAATTACAGCTTACAGACTCAAGAAATGACTCAGAATGTACAATTCTCTATCTACCCATGCCTCATACAAAACCCTAGAACCAAAACTTAATCTCCTTCGGCCACGCCAAAAAGGACACGTGGCACCCGCTCGTGATATCGTGATCAACTAAAGCATTGTGGTTGGGCCATCGCGGGATGGTGGGGAATGGCTGAGATCAAACTAGTTGATCAACAGTCGGGCGAATTTTATCCTTCTACAAAACAAAACATTTATTAAGAGGACAAGGGGACATCACTAGGCGGATGGTAAACAATGACATAATGTGTTTTTAAACAATGAAAAAATCCCGTAGAGGAAATAAAATCAAAACAAAGGGACTCAGCCTAGATGAACCGATAGGGTATAAGTCGTTTTAAAACCCCTTCAAAAAGTAACAGTGAAATATATCCCAACCAAGGCATAAAATAAACACAAGGGTTTTACATGTAGGAAAAGCTAAAACCCCAACCCTAAGAAATTTCCAACACCATGAAAGACCAGTAACACCAGGCAGGGTAGGAATGGAACATAAGAAGCAAAATTTTGAAGTTCCATCATGTAGTCCTTCTTTTGTCTGCAATGAGGGAAATATTATGCCAACATTGCCTCTACCTCCTCTTGTTTCGTTTTGGCCTGAAGTGTATCCAGCTAAGTAGCTATATTGTTTGTAATGTCTTGCTTGAAATCTGCCAGCAAATGAGTAATCTTCATTCTTGAAACTCCACTGGTAGATGACTTACACATAGAATATTGGTAAGCTCTCCCTTTCTTTGAAGCTTCCCTAGAGTAGTTCTAGCATATATTCTTGATATCCTCCCAAGGAACTTGGAAGATATCTCCTCCTCCCATCAAGTCTAAGGCACCAATGCAGCTGTCATTAATTCCTCCTAGGAAAAGCAGCTTTTGTGAGTCTTCATTGAGTGTATGGTGTGGAGATTTTTGTAGGAAAAATAGAAACCTTGCAATGTAATCCTCCAGGCTCTCATCTTCCTTTTGTTGCATCCTAAAATACCATCTCATCTCATGTCACTATCCCTGAAATACTCCTTGTATTTCTCAAGGAATTTTGTCTTCATGTCATCCCTTGTCTCCACAGTATTTCTTCCTAGGCTCATGAACCGGCTTAATGTAGCTTCTTTCAGAGTGGTAGGAAATAGCTTGAGCCTATGGGCATCAGTGGTATAGTCATAACTCTTGAAGAGTATGTCAAACTCGAACAAGAAGGTATTAGGATCTTCTATGACAATTCCATAGAACTTAGGAAGGACTGAAGCAGGGAAGAAAAGTCAGTTGGTTAGGTCTATTTCTATTTTCATCACCCATACTTTCCTGATGTAGTTCCAAAGCAAAGGGGTTCTCAATCAGATTTTGATCTTTAGAGGAAACTTCAAAGCTAGTTACATCAGGAAATGCATCAACAAAGGGGTATGGATCTTCTTCTTTTTCTCTTGTCAAGTTCTGATATTCAGCTAGTTGGAATGGATTAGGATTGTTAGGAAGGAATCTCACATGAGCATTTCTCCTCCTTCCTCTATGCATGCAGTGTCAACTCACTATAACCCAACTCACACAAAGAATTGGAAAAATAATAGTGGATCATTACTTTCCTAAATCAAGGGTATACTAAGAACAAACTTTCATAAATACTACAACAAGAAAGTTATCGATGACTCCAAAGAACTCCCTAGTTTGACACCATCCTCGGGAATGGCACCAAAAATGTTGGCCTCCAACAATGATTTAAAAACTAAGCCCTTATAGTTGTGATTCAGAGATTGGAAATCTAAACTGAATAGCCATTTCAATCATCATGAAGGTGCATTTAACTTGTCAACCCAAGGATGTAAACTTGAAATGGGTTAACATAGTATGTGCACTAAGGATCCAAAGTAGCCATTTTCATTCTATGGCTAAGAAAGACACAATGCTGAAAGTAAATTGCTTGGAAAGGAATAACATAAATATTGAACATCAACTAACAACTATACTAAGCTGAAATGCATGATAGAAATGGAAATCTGAGCAAAAAAATAGGAAACTACTCTATCTTCTTTAGTTGCAGGAACAATCATAGAATGGAATTCTAGTGGCTGTAGGAATAGTCAGTGCCAAATTCTTATCTAATTACTAAACAAAGCATAATAACTAGAATAAACTAAACTAAAGGATGGAATTCTCACCAAGTGGGCCCCCTTGGATGAGTATCATCTAAAACTAATGTAAACTCAGATGCATGGACTTATGACTTCATTTTATTCATTGGAAAAATATGAGTACAATAAAGCAATGTAATTATATTACTGAAAACTAAGAATGAAAGTACATCATCAGATCATGCAACCTTCTGAGAAGGATCATCCAAGTCTTATTTATAGGATAAGAAGCTACTCAATAATCACCTAGCAAGGAAGTCAACTCCAACAAATTAGGAGGACGCCACTTTAGGGAAAGCATGAAAAGTGGAGAGGCAGTTATGCATGCACAAAATCTAGTGAAACATGCTTGCCTCAATGTAGATTTAGCGCAACAGTAATGCCTATATTCACTCAACAGCAATAAATACCATTTACAAGGTGGTTACAACTCGATTTTCATAAGGAATCTCCCACTGTCAACCTCGATTGACCTTTGAATAATTCCCTTGTTGAACGTTATGGTGAACAACCAGCTAGTGGAATCTTCTCAATTTAGTGGCCTCTAATCATATATGCATGGCAATATTAGTACACACAATAATTGCATATATATATATATATATATATCTTAAAGAACATTCATTAATCCACATGTAGAATTAACATAGATAGTCCATATAACATGTCAATTTCATTAAAGATTTGTAGAAATAAAATTAGTCCCAATGTCTATAGTTTTGAGGAAATATCAACATTCAAACATCAAGGTCCATGACAACTTGAGAAAATAGATCTTAAATTATACCAAAATTAAACCATAAACTAGACTCATCAAAGGGCTCATAATCATGCAAAGAATCACACTTTCAAAAATTGCTCAAGATATTTGTTGAAATTTTGTTACAAAGATGAATATTCCCTTTATGAATGAGTAAAAAGGGAGAATATTCTCATGCAAGTGGATGAGGAAAACTAGTATTTAGCAAATTAAAACAAAGTTTTAAAGTGCAAAGGGTAGGATATTCCATAGGAATATTCCCTTTTGGATGAATTTAAGATTTAACATTAAATAATTATTTTATTTAATGAAAGGGGTGAGATTAGGATATTTAATTAAATAACTAAGATAACTAGGATTTATTTAATTAAATAAGACGATACAAGAAGGCTAATTAAATAATTTGTATTATTCGATTAGATAGGATGAAAGGTGAATATGATGGAGAGTGAATTAACCTAATTATATTAATTAGATTAATAGGTGTAAATGAGGCTTTTGATTAATTAACTAGGTTAATTTAAGCAAAAAAGAAAAAAGAGGATGGAATTCATGATGAAATGATGTTAGTATATCATATGTCAATGTGTATACCATTCAAGACATTTTTTAAGTGTCTACAATTATTATATTTTTTTTTTTAAAAAAATTATTAATATATATAATTACTTAAAAACTTTTTTATTATTGAATAATATCATTGATATTATATAAAACTAATTTTAATTATACTTCTATTTAAAATATTAATTTTAATCCTAACCATAGCCCTATTTTTAACTATATTTATATCTCTAACCCTTATTCTAACCATAGTTATGACCGTAACCCTAATCATAATTCTAATTATATTCTAATCCTAATTATACACTAATTATAACCATAACAATATTTCTAACCATAATTATAATCCTACCCTTAACCCAACCATAACCCTATTTCTAACATTTATTTTCTAACCTTATTCCTCACCCTAATCTTCCCTAATTCTAACCCTAACCTTAGCTATAATTATAACCATATTTTTAACCCTATTTGTAACCATAATTCTAAACCCAACTATAACCCTCTTTATTGAAAGGAAGTAAGGAACGTGGAACACACTTCCTACACCAATCTAATGAGGAGAGTTGTATTATTTTTCCTTTAAACTAGTTAGAGTATTAAGATACACAATACATAAGAATATAACCTAACACACATCCAAATATAAAAAGACTCGCAAAACAAGATATATGAGGGGAAAGCCCTTTTGAGAGAAACAAATCCACACTCCAAAATCCTACACAATATATTATAAATAAAAAACTATATACAACATTGCAAAGAAAATCTTCTTCTAGGAGTATATAGTGTTGATTTTGGAGCAATTTTGACAGCATAACAATACTTTCAAATATAACATGCAAAACCCACTCCATGGCATCCAATATATATAGAATACAATTAAGAAGGTAACTTCTAGAGGAAGCTACAAGAGATGGGTTTCCAAATCTGTTTGGCACATTTTTTCCACAAATTTTGAGAATGAAAATGACACTTGTACAAGATTCTTTGACTCTTCATTCCAACATCCAAACTTGGACACCTCAATTTTTATCAAAATAGGTATGACAAATGATCTTACACACCTTAAAGATATCATAGAGTTTATCATAACTAACATGACTTACCATTGTAAGAGAATCCATCATAATTGACTAATAATATCTACTTCACTTATATCTTTTCATAACCCAACTTGGGCACCTAGATTCCCCATGCAAAGATGCCTTTCAAAACTTGTCTAGCCTATTATAGAATCTAGTTATTATGCATTATAACGTGTCATCGAAATAAATCATGTAATAATTACAAGATTCCGACACATGGAAGATATTATCTACCACAAATAGGATTCCTAATTTCCCATGTTGGGACACATATTTTTTAATCTCCCATGTTAGTTGCTAGAATTATGACAACTCACCATTCCAAGTCACTCTAAATGAAAAATAAGATGAGGAAGAAACTATAATATAGGAAATATATAAAAACAATATTAAATAAATCAATTCTAGGAAATACTAAGGTTGAGATAGCTTAATTCCCAACATTATCCTACTTTTTGAACTAATCTAAACTTGATTTAAATGTTAGGGCGTAAAACGCCCATGAAATCGAAACTCCATCTAAAATTCTCTATGCTCATAGGTTTTTTCAATGCATCTACTACATTTGTCAAAGTGTAAAATTTCTCCAGCTTCACCTTCCCATCTACCATGTCATGGAAAAAATGGAATTAAATATTAATGTGCTTTGTCTTGGCATAGAAAGTAGGATTCTTTGCTAAGAAAATGCAACTCTAATTGTCATAACAAAAATTAATCATCAATGCGTCAAGCCCAACATTAGAAAATGATCCTATTAGCCAAATGGATTCCTTACAAGAATGGATAGCTTGTACATATTCTTTTTTCTATCATGAATAAAGTGACTACATATTACCAATTACTCATCCAACTAACAACACCATCAAACATCAAGAAAACATATCCACTAGTAGATCTTCTACTATCAATGTTAGTTTCCCAATTGGAATCAATGTATCCAAAAATACAAACTAAATATCAAGGTCTAGAAGGATAATTATGAAAACATAAGCAATAATCATAAGTACCGATCAAATATTTGAACACTCACTTAACTACATCCCATTGTACCTGCTCAAGATTATCCATAAATCAATTTGAAACACTCCCACTACTTGGGAAATTTTTGGCCTAGTACAAACCATGGAATACATAAAAATACCAACAACACTAGCATAAGAAACTCTGATCATGTCCTCCATCTCAACAGTAGATTTTAGAAAATACTTTATATATAACATTATCCCTAGCATAATAGGAACAACCAATGCTCTACAAGCCACCATGCTAAATCTCTCTAATACCAGTTAACATACTTTATATGCCTTAACCAAAGATTTTTGCTAGATCTATCTCTTTTGATTTTCATTCCTAAAATATGCCTAGTTGCACCTAGATCTTTCATTTCAAACTATGTTGACAACTGAGACTTCAAGTCAAAAATAAAATCCAATGCTAGAAGACCCCCTATTAGATAGCCAAAGGCTCAAAGTTACCCATCTTTCAATGGTATTTTTTATTCATACAAGAAATTTTGACATAGAGAAATGGAATATAGAATTAAAATGAATCAAAATGTTCCATCCTTTATTGGTCAATACTTTACATAAAGAAATTTGGACATAAAGCAAATGAATGCAGAAGTCAAATAATGAATGCATATAATAATGGTAGAATAAATCGACCTTTCAATTGCTAATATTATACATGTTATGGATTTAGACACAAAGCTTATCAATGTAGATCTAGAATGAATGGAAGGAATTGTTCTAAATGTTTTGCACAACTACCCTGCCAAAGGTAGGGACCCCCTCTTTTCGCTCCTGATGGGTCGTTCTCACTCCCGACATCCCCTTCTAGCATTCGCACTTGCGGAGCCCACATCCCCTCCAGCCATTTCATTTCCTAATAGCCCTTCGCCCCCCCCTTGGCCCGCAAATGGCGGAATGTCTTCGAACAATCACATTAAACACTCATCGATTAAAGGAGACCTTGCGGAGGTGCCTACTAGTGACACTAAAGTTAATCCAATATACGATCACTCTCAAGCAAGGCATTCATTGAATCTAAATATAACATGGGTGCTGGGAAATGGCTTTCCTAGATCAAACGATATGATAGACCAAGAATGATAAATTTATCCATTATAAAGGCGGACAATGGCATTGTGGGGATTGTAAAATGGGAATTTGTTAATACTTCACCATGATCTCTATGGATTTCTAAACCTGGCACCCCACATCCCTCTGCCCATGGTCCTCAGAGGAAATCATATGTGTAGAACCCACTATGCGGGCCACTGCCCATCCTCCGCTGTCTTCGTCAAGGTCTTCCTCGTAGTACTCTGGCAACCTTTACTAGCATGACTGTCATAGCCAACAAATTTACATTATCACTTCCAAGTGTATAGTCAAACAATTTAATGATATGAATTGAATGTAGAAATTGAATTCCAAATATCAAGTGTGGTGGCATCAAAGAATGAGGAGAATATGTTCTAAGGACTATGGGTTTTGGGTCACCGATTAATGTTGTTGAGGATGGAACGGGGTTTAAGTCAGCATATATATGGAGGTAATGAATTTCTATATGATGATGAAATGAATGCAATATGAGCATTAACGTCATTATAATTAAAAGGTAGTGATTGGCAAGATATGACCATGTGAAAATTCTAAGGGGTGGACATTGGAGTTGCGGGTTATGCATTCCTGGGGGCTATTGGTCATCGTCATTTTAATTACGGCTTGAGCACTACATCGCCCCACGCTCCTCCATCCGCAGATTCCAAGATGGCAGTCGCTCATGTGGAAGCTGCTATGTGGACTTCCCACTATCATTCACCATTTTCTTAATGGCTTGCTCCACGCTACCTCCTACCCTATCACTCTCGCTTTCCTTTGGTGGAAATTCTACATGTGGATTCTGCACCCCACACTATCATTCAGACTGTACTTCATGGACTTTCATATTATGCACTATTTTAATGGTGGCCCATTAAGATTTGAGGGCATAGGTTGTGACTGAGGATGTTCAATGATAACTAAACTAGGAGGCCCATTCCCATGATGGTAATCAAGATCACAACAAATTGGCGTTGATTCCTGTGACTTCTCTTGCATGCTAATATGTCACGTGACAACTAATCAAGAAGGAGAAGCTCAGGTCTCTGATAAACTAGTTTGACTATGAGAAATTGGTCCTAATCGATTGAAGGCATAACACCAGTAGTTTGCAATGATAGGGTGGTGGTGAGTAATCTATAGGATGATTGAGTTTGCTACTCACATGACTTAGAAAGGAGGAAGAACAACAAAGAAGACGTGTCGCATATAGCATGGGTTCATAACATACATTCATGATCGATTTGAATGTCCTTACAATGAAGGTCCCATCTCTTTCTACCATCATGGATTCCATCAAAATATGAAATGAGGTCTTAAATTCCTCTAACATCAAACTTTCGATAATTCTGAGAGGTATGCGAAGAAAGACAATCTCCTGAGTTTGACTAACTAATGGGATGCTTGCGGGTAGTCGTCATATTGGCGTCATTTATGTCACATCTATGTATAGCGCTTGAGCATTGTCTACGCATTATTTTCTCTATCAGACCCATGGTCCCTTTAATTGCATAATTCATTGAAGCTTCCAGTGTACATGACATTCCCCATGCATGGAGGACCCATGTCCTCCAATTTTTTTCAAATCACCACACCACCTAATGGGATGGTGCTAAAGGGGTAGCTTCTATCAAATTCTAAAAGTTTTCCCTCTCTAGGATGATGAAGAAAGTTTGATTGTGCTTGCTATGCGGATTGGTAGCCACTCTACCATGGCCTTCTCATCCCTCTCATGGCGGCTCCACATGTACTAATACCCACATGAAAGTCATATAGGTGGGGACCACACTCTCATTGCCCAGTGGGGGACTTCATGTGGATCTCCACAAAGGTGACGTTGTTTCCTAATGGCTTCTACTAATAGCCTCCCCACCACCTTCTCCTACATCGGCCAACCAATATGGCCCACCCGCATCGATGAATTTGATTGTATCTTTTGAAGAAAACAAATAGTAAATCAGGGATTAGGATGAGATGAACTTTTCAAAGGGTATACGAAAAACGACAAAGCCTAAAAACCAAGATGATCAAAGAGTGCTAAGGGAAAGCACAGAGCGAGTTGAAAAGAACGATGAAGCCCTGTCAGCATGATCTTCCAATTCAATAAAGTGGTTGGCTTTCATTCGAATAGGTGTATGGTGATAATGGCATTGAGTGTATTAATTCTTTGTTGGCATCCATCGTCTATGCGGAGCCCGTAGTATGTGATGTTTCTCAAGTAGCTTTTTATTGGCCACCACCAGCATATATTCTTTCGGCGTATCACTTGCTCATGTTTACTATGGAAAATGATGTAGGATGGCGATGAACCCAAAATCAAGTGGGAGGAGCAGTTGAATGATGGTTTTCTATGCTTGGGTAGAATTGGGCCAATAATGCGTTGAGCAAGTGGGATCATGCATGAGAGGGGGGGACAATAGCGTTGGATTCTAATCAGAATATCACCAAACTACTAATGCAAGCACATCATTTCCGTCCTCTGGGGAACCACATTGTTGGAAAACTTTGAAGGGAACCATGCAGACTAAAATGGAACGTTGATTTGCGAGGCACATGTGAGCATGTGCGAGTTGTAAATGATAGAGAAGAGGAAGGTAGCAACAAAAGAAGATCCTAGGCATTGGTTCTGCCATCATCCCATGTAATATCTCATAAACATCTTTGTGGGTGTTGACGGGCGGGGTGCCATTACCACTTTGTTGTTGTCCAAACGGCAGCCTAGTGGCGGTCGTCCACACTAATATCTCCACTGGTATGCACACCTGCGAGATCTTCTACGTCTACAACTGCCCACACCAACATTACTTCCTGAATGTTTCCCACAATATTCAATAATAGAATATCAATGCCTTCAAAGAGACTCCTATGGGAAACCACTTTCAAGCTGGAAAGGAGCTAAGGATTTGCACGGGGTAATTTAAGCAAAGGGATTTTATACTATGTGTCAGATCATTTAATTATATTCTATGGGCCTAATCAAATTCCTTCTCTTGCACAAAACCAAGATTGTAAAATAGAGCTCACTGCAAAGGGAGCTTACTCATAAGTTGCCTCCCTTTCTATCCAAACAACTATCCTCTATGATACACCCACATGGGGTACCCACGCTCGAGGACTAAGAAGTCTTTCATTTGTAGGAATGTCATTGTATATCCAAAATTCATCTTAGGAGAGCTATTCCCCTTTGATTTAATGGTTTTAGCACAATTAAATAGGATATCAAAAGGCTCTGAATGAAAATCAAATAAACATTAAGAGTTAAGATTTTAAAGGAAGCATGCTAAAAATATTTAATTCCCCAAGTTATAAAACAAATTGAATCCTTGTCAGGGTGCATGTCTAGAGTGGGGAATTTAATTTTCAAAGTTGGAATAGGAGGAGCTCCTCAATAATGGGAATCGATCATGGATTTCAAGGAATGGTTTGGGCAGGCGTATGTTTCAGGAGGGAGGATCCAAAGGATTTATGAAAACCCCATTAATGATTGCATCAATTTATGTTTTAAGTAAATCCTGGTTGATTCTATTTTCTGTGTAGGGCAGCTGGTTAAAGACTATCAAGGTGGCTAGCATTTGAACATTCATCGTGAGGGGCCTATCAAATGAGGTGAAGGAAGAGGATTCTATGACATAAAGGTTCACATATGAAGGATGCAAATGGAGGTCTGAGGATACTAAAGTAAAGAATCTACTTATGCCAAAGGGGAATTGATTTCTATAAAAACTCAGATAGCCTATGTCATGAAGATCAGGTGCACGAAGTTAAAAGGTTGTTTGCAAAAATCAAAGATAAAAGGGGAGTTGCATACTATCTACTACGTTTGCAGAGGAACGATAGTCAAAGGTCACCTATCGAGGCTGAGCCAAGAAGGACCTTAATTCACAAGTGATGCATTTAAAACTCATCAAGGATGACTGACAAATAGACAACAACATGCCAAAGAGAGATAGTATCAAGAACACAAATGGTTGTCCGCTAAGGTCAAAAAAGAGGAAGTTGTTTTATTCCTTTTTAGACAGTCAGGATCCATCAAAGGTTTTTCTTCAAAATCCAAGAAGGGTTTCCAATCTATTCCACCATGATGCAAATCTGTAAATGAGGGTCGTTGTAGATCCATTAAGCAAAAGGCGGCCTTTAATTAGTTTCAGCTACAGCAAAAGGGAAATTAGCTAAATGACAAAAGTGCTATAGTGATAGGGCACTAGAGGAAAAAATTGGGAAAATGACAAAACCGTATTTTATATTGCTGGATAATGGGGGGTAGGTGAAACCCTAACTTGTATCAAATTTGAGCAACACAATGTAAATTAATCCTGGCCATTCATTTGGGCTTTGGAAAACTACAAATAGGGGCTTGTCCCTCATTTGTAATTTTTTTGAGAACTAGTGTAAAGGCATTTTTGCAGCAATAGAGAGAAGCATTACATGATTTTATGGTTGTTTCTTTTGAGTTTGTTCACTATGTATGCATGGTTCAACTTCCAAGTTATTTTAGTTTATAGTTTCTTGAGTGGATGTGATAATTGAAATTGTTGTTATGGTATTTGATGAACTTTTAGCCCATACTTTTAGCATTTTTTGATGACAAACTATTGTGTAAAGTTATCCTAGGCTTCTTTATTCCGTTGTTGCAACCTAGTTCAATTGCATGTTCATGATGTGCATGTGCAATCTGAAAATCAACAGACCTTAGGAGATTGCATTGGTTTTGTGTAGTTATAGGTTTCTCTTGGTCAAGAAAAACTTAGTTTACGAAAGTTTGTCTACTTTAGAAGCCTCCATTGTTATTGTTCATTCATAGCTTAGATTTAGAACAACTTTCTCAACCCTTTCCTCTTTTTCTATTTCTTTTAACTCCTTGTTAGTTTAGGATTCCAAGCATCACCATGAAGCCAAATCAGATGAACTTAGTGAGTTTCAAATTATTGTTCTAAGTAGGTATCCACTATTCATTCACGTACAACACTTTGAAACTCCATTTGCAGACCCAACTTCCCATGCTTTATGAACCATAAAGGTTGACCCTGTGTTACGAGAAAAACACATCAACCAACTGAGATATTCCAAGCTTGTCAAGACCTGACACCCAAGAGACCTTGGGGTAATTTTCTACAGCTTGTTTGTAGAAGACTTCCTTTCAAGAGAGGTAATGCACATATGCATTACCTGTGTTGAGAAGTGAAAAAACACCCATCAACAAAACTGGTGATAGAAAGAGGGCATGGCTGAGCTTGGGGTTACAAAGCTGAAAATAGGAAGTTGAAGAGAACCTTCAAGTTAAATCTGAGATAAACAAGATCTTTTTATATGCTGGAAATTTAAAATCAAAAATTTTTGAAGGAAAAAAAAAGTTGAGTTGAGATGGAATAGCATTTACAAATCAATATTACTTAGCTACAGGTAGATTTAAATAGGAGATTGGGGAGACCATTGCAGCAATTTTCATTGGAAAACAAGTGTAGCATCCATTGCACCTACAGACACAACGAATTGGGATGTCCAACATTCTTAGGCAGAATTGAAAGAGTCTTGCAAGGAGAAATTCCCTTTTGGGAAATCTATCAACCCTTGGCTCTGCCAGATCTAGAAGAGCAATTTGTTAACATGGTAGCTAACTAATTCAACAAGCTGATCCAAGAACATTTGAGCAGCAAGGATGGGTTAAATTTGGTGGGCGTGTTGATGTCTAGTTGGTGCAAATTTCACAATGCACCACACTCATAATTTACTTATCCATCATGTGCGGATGTTATCACCCAAATCAAGGGCAGTTTGAACAAGTTGGAGTAGCTAGCTCCCAATGAAGGGAAGTCATCCCATAAGGTGGAAAAGTTGTAAACACCTGGAGGACAACACATTGAAGTTGAACCAAGAAATCTAACACAAGCAAGTGCTGGGATAGTAGACACTAAGGCTGAAAATCAAAAGGAAGGAGTTGATTTCCTTGGGAAAACGAGAAGCTTTGATGAAAATTCAATCAGAATGGGAGTAGAAAGTATCTCCTTCCTTAGTAAAGGGTAGTCCCCTACACAGGAAGAGGAATGGTTGGTAGTAGAATATGAATTGATAGAGTTTGCAACAACACATGTTAGGACAGCCAATGAAAATTCTAAAAATCAAAGAGAACAAGAGGTAGAATGCTTTGGGGAAGCAAAAAAATGATGATGAAGGAATAAGTGAATTAAGATTAAAGGACCTTTCCTTCATGAATGACAATGATATATCATCTGAAAATGAAGGTTTCGAGGAGTGGGAAAAACCACATTCCATTGTTTTCTACCATCAAACTTCCTTCTCAACTGATGATGAAGATCCAATAGTGGGAGGATACAATGAGCTAGTGTCAAGACTAGCTAGGGTTTGGTTGGAGCTAAGATATCATGTGGGTTTGGAAGTGTTGTTGTTGCCAAGTTGGTGTAGGATTCATGACTTTCCACATTCAAAGTTCATGTGTTAGCTATGCCAAGAGGCAATCGAATAGGTTAAGGGACAAGTGGGACAACCTAGTGCACCACTTCCTACAGTTGCTTCAAGAGACAAAGTAGAGGTCCAAGAACCTAAACCAAGTTATAACTTAGCTAAAGACAACCCTCAAGAGGTTTTCAAGATAGCAACAGAAGAGGAACAACATAGTCTGAAGCCTTTAAATGATGAAGTGAAGCAAATAAGGAGGTTCTCCATTAGGCATCAAGAGTTTTCCCCTCTTGTAGAGCATTTGTATGCGATGGATGACAAGATTTATGGGGAATTCTTGGAGGGAAATCGCATAGTAAATTTTGGCCCTCTAGATGAGGTTCCCTCCATTGATGACCTTTTTCTATTGGGAGCTATACTCCAAAGGTATGCCAACATCGGGGAGTACATTACAAAAGATGGCAATGATGAAGATATATTATTTGAACCTCTACACGGTGAAACATTGGAACCTCCAAAGTGGGAGAGGAACTCCTTCCCCATTTACAGCAACAGTGAACAAGAGGAGACAAGTGAACGTCATGAGGATATACACGAACTGAAAGAAGAAGAAGACAAAGGTGGGGGTGTTTTGATGGCTTCCAATAAGTATGACACACCTAGCCGACTACAAGATGCAACTAGGAGTCATGTCGCATTGATCATTGTTGATTCTATTTCACATTCAGGGAATTGCAATAGGACATATTCGTCCATGTCATTGTCCTATGACATTGAACATCATAAAAATAAGGTCAACACCTGGGAAAGGAGATGGGATGGCATACTGCTCCCTAAAGACAATTATCAAGTTGAGGTCTAGACTACGGAAGATCAAGAAGATGAAGTATATCTCCTCAAAGGATAGCTAATGGGAGTTGTCGATCCTACACAAAGGTTGGAAGAGGAGCTTGTTGCCCCATCTTCTCAGCTTGATGCCAACCCAATGTCTGAGGCTTCCAACACAATTATTGACAACGCGGTGCTTGCTCTCGACTGTCAAACATCACCACCTTTGCATGGTGACATCTAGGTTCTATCTTTCCTTTCTCTTGTGAATACTTGTAGCCTTGTTTATCATTTCGATTATGGGGATGAAGGGAAACGAACTTGTTTGTGGATCAACCATGGGTTTAATGAATCACCTCAGTTGCTGATTTTTCTTGATTATGTGATTAAATCTAAATGTTGCAATGTTAAACCTCTTTATTCTGAATATAACGATAAATTTGCACAGTTAAGAATAGTGACGATCACCCGTCTACTTGTGCATGCATTGTAAAATCCAACAAGCATAAATGTCAGTTTTCCTTGCCTGAACATAGTGCTTTATAAATATCTTTGTACATAATCAGTTTTGGGTAGTGTAGGATTCTTTGTGTATACGTCACCTTCCTACTTTCGTTAGGTTAGTTGGTTTGTTGTAGGGTAGTTTCTTTGTCATTTTCTTTTGCTTTCCCACTTTGGTTAGTGTAGGTGTTTGCTTGCGGGTGTTTTCTTTCTGTTGCTTTTGTTTTGCTTTTACTTTTCTTTTGCTTGGCTTGGGGTCCCTTTGGTTTTAGTTGGGCACATCTGTGCACACAACAACCATACTTATTTCTTGGGGTTGTTCTATCTATTTCTTCGTTAAACTTTAATCAAGCCTCCAAAGTGGATGGTGAGGGTCTTATGTTAGTGTCAAGTGATCTGTGTGTTTGATTCAGAGGGTAAAAATCATTGGTTTAATCTTTTCCTGATGTATTCTAAAATCTTACATATCTTACACATCTTAAGAATCCCAAGGTCATTGTAGGTCCTTTTGCAAAGCTAAGTTAAGTGAAAAATTTAAAATTATGCTTCAGTACCACTGTGATTCTCAGCCCTGAGCGCGAGCTTAATTGCTCGTGGGTTGAAATGGAAGGAATTGAAAATAGAAAAATCAAAAGAAAAGAAAAAAAAAGAAAGAAAAGTAAGACATTGAAAATCAAAAGAAAGAAATTCAACTTTTCAGGGGGATCCGAGCAACTCTACCGGGACTATGGATAGTTGGCTAGCAGTAGAGCAATGTTCGGGAGAATAATAGTGACAACCTTGTCGGGTCTATAGATTTCTGACTGGAAGCGAGGAAATGTCCTGGATGCATTTGGAGTTAGAATAAACTACATAGCTTAACTTTACGGAGCTTACGTTCCTGTAGCAATTGAAGGATTGGGAATTAATGCATGCGTACACACTTGGATTTTCAGTATACTGAAGGTTGGGTTGACTAGTGGTTTTCATCCTTTGGTCAAGTGTTCAATTTTTTTTCCTTAGCATGAGGATTAGAACTAGAGACTCTGGGTTCATGATTCTAGTTTGTCATCAAAATTCCCTAGAGCATTTCCCCAGTGAGTTGCCATTTGTTGTGCATGTTTTGCACAACCGCCCCGCCAAAGTTAGGGACCCCCTGTTTCTTCTCTTGATGGGTTGTTCTTTCTCCCGACAAGTCATTTTTCCCGTGTCTTGCTTTGTGCACCCTAGTTTCCTAGTGCAAGTCAGTCACAAGTCTTAAAACGATCAATTTCATATCGACCGAATTCACCTAGCTGAGTTTCACCAAGTCATTTGCCCCTTGCGATCTAGCCCTTGTGGGTGTGCCCTTTCTTTTTTCCCGGTGTCCATTCACCTTCGTAGACCCACACTTGCGGGTTTCCTATTTAATTTTTTCGCTGCACTCCGTCATTCAGCTGCGGCCAACCCTCTGCGTCCACCTGGCACATGGACCCCACATTCACCATCATCACTATGTTCTTCATGCTTCACACACCCGCAATTGCAGGTCACCCTGTGTGGGACTCCATGCCCATTTTTTCATTCTGAGGTGTCTGACCCCTGACTTTCTCCTGCATGGAAAGGTCTACACTTAGTCTCGCCATTCCCGTCATTGTTTCATGGTTGTGACCCTAGCAATGAATTAGTCATGGCATCCTGCACTCTTCCATCATTGGCCTACACCAAGTATTTATGTATTCCTCCTACAGCCAAAGGAGGTTAGAAGTGTTGCAATGATACTGGCTATAAATCCATGATTCCAAAACAACAAGGAAAGAGTTTGTGAATGGGGTCTAAGTGGAGCTCATAAGCAAAATTTGAAGTTATTCCCAAAGCAGTGCAACATGCTAAAGGCTTTCACTCAAGTTTCCTCCCCTATCACATTGCAATGATTATATTTAAATTTTGCGTTGATGGTCATCATCCATGTGGAACCCACAGTGCGGGTCTTCATCCATCTCTTGCCATTTTCTCGGTCACATCCCTTAAACATCCTCCCACCAGCCTACCCCTGCCTGCATTCGCACTTGCAGAGAATGCATCTCCTCCAGCCATTTCATTTCCTAACAGCCCTTTGCCCCCCCTCCCCTTGGCCCACAAACAGTGGAAGGTCTATGAACAACTACATTAAACACTCAACGATTAAAGGAGACCTTACAAAACTGCCTACTAGTGACATTGATGTTAATCTAGTATACGATCTCTCTTGGGCAAGGCGTTCATAAAATCTAAATATAACATGGGTGACTGGCAATGGCTTTCCTAGATTGAATGATATGATAGACCAAGAATGATAAATTCATTCATTATAAAGGGGGACAATGGAATTGTGGTGATCGTAACACGGGAAGCTATTAATGCTTCATCGTGATCTCTACGACATTCTAAACCCGACACCCCACATCACTCTATCCATGGTCCTCGAAGGTAATCATATGCACAGAACCCGCTACATGGGCCACTGCCCATCCTCTGTCATCTTCGTCAAGGCCTTCCCCATAATACTCCAACAACCTTTACCCACATGACTGTCATAGCTAACACATCTATATTATCACATGCAAGTGTATAGTCAAGAAATTTAATGATATGAATTGGATGCAGAAACTGACTTCCAAATATCGAGTGTGGAGGCATCAAAGAATGAGGAGAATATGTTCTAAGGGTTGAAGGTTTTGGGTCACCAATTAATGTTGTTGAGGATGGCATGAGGTTTAAGTTAGAAGATATATGGAGGTAATGAATTTCTCTATGATGATGAAATGAAAGCAATATGAGCATTAACATCATTATAATTAAAAGGCAGCAATTGACAAGATATGACCATGTGAAAATTCTAAGGGTGGACGTTTGAGCTGTGGGTTCCACGTTCTTGGGGGCTATTAGTCATTGTCATTTTAATTACGGCTTGAGCACTATTTCACCTTGCACTCCTCCATCTACGGATTCCAAGACGGTGATAGCTCATGCGAAAGCTGCTATGCAGACTTCCCACTAGAATTTGTTGTTTTCTTAATTACTTGCTCCATGCTGCCTCCCACCCTATCACTCTCGCTTTCCTTTGGCATAAATTTTACATGCAAATTTTGCACCCCAAGCTACTGTTTAGACTGTACTTCATAGACTTTCATATTGCACATTGTTAAAATGTTGGCCCATTAAAATTTGAGCGCAGAGGTTGCAACCAAGGATGTTCAATGGTAACTCAACTAGGAGGCCTATTCTCATGATGGTAATCGATATCACACCAAATTCACACCGATGCCCATGCCTTCTCCTGCATGCTAATATATCATGTGATTATTGATCAAGAAGTAGAAGCTCGGGTCTCTAATAAACTGGTTTGACTATGAGAAATTGGTCTTGATCGATTGAAAGCATAACACCAGTAGTTTTCAATGATAGGGTGGTGGTGAGTAATCTACAGGATGATCAAGTTTTTTACTCACGTGGCTTAGAAAGGAGGAAGAACGACGTAGAAGAGGTGTCGCGTGTAGCATGGGTTCATAACATACATTCATGATCAATTTGAATTTCCTTAGGATGAAGGTCCCATGTCTTTCTACCATCATGGAGTCTGTCAAAATACGAAAAGAGGTCTTAATTGCCTCTAACATCAAACCTCTGGTAATTCTAAGAGGTATGCGAAGAAAGAAAATATCCCAAGTTTGAGTAACTAATGGGCCGCTTGCAGGTAGTTGTCGTATTAGTGTCATTCATGTCACGTCTATGTATAGCGCTTGAGCATTGTTTGCACATTCTTTACTCTACCAGGCCTGTGGTACCTCTAATTGCATAATGCCTTGAAGCTGTTGGCGTACATGACATTCCCCATGCATAGAGGACCCACATCCTCCAGTTTGTTTCAAATCACCACACCACCTAATGGGATGGTGCTAAAGGGGTAGCTTCTGTCAAATGCTAAAAATTTTCCCTCTGGAGGATGATGAAGAAAATTTGTATGTGCTTGTTGTGCGGACTACTAGCCACTTGGTTGTGGCCTTGTCTTCCCTCTCATGGTGGCTCCATGCATACTTATACCTGCAAAGAAGTCATATAGGTAGGGCTTGCACTCTCATTGGTCGGTGGGGGACTTCATGCTGGTCTATGCCAAGGTAATGTTGTTTCCCAATGGCTTCCACTAATAACATCCCCACCACCTTCTCCCGCGTCGTCCAACCAATATGTCCCACCTACATCGATGAATTTGATTGTATCTTTCAAAGAAAACAAACAGTAAATCAGGGATTAGGACGAGACAAAGTTTTCAAAGGGTGTACAAAAAATGAGAAAGCCTAAAAAACAAAATGATCAAAGAGCACTAAGGGAAAGTACAGAGTGAGTTGAAAAGAACGATGAAGCCTTGTCGATGCGATCTTCCAATTCAATAAAGTGGTTGGATTTCATTCGAATAGGTGCATGGTGATGATGGCATTGAATGTATTAATTCTCTATTGGCATCCATCGTCTATGCAAAGCCCGCAATACATGACACCTCTCAAGAAGCTTTATGTTGGCCATCACCCACATATATTCTTTTGACATATCACTTGCTCATGTTTACTAGCACAAATGACGTTGGATGGCGGTGAACCCACAGTCAAATGGGAGGTATAGTTGAATGACAATTTACTACACTTGGGTAGAATTGGGCCAATAATGCACCAACCGAGTGGGATCATGAATGAGAGGGGGGATAGTAGAGTTGGATTCTAATTAGACTATCACCGAGTTACTAAAGCAATCACATTATTTCCATCCCCTAGGGAGCTGCTTTGTTAGCAAGCTTTGAAGGGAAGTATGCAAACTAAAATGGGACATTGATTTGCAAGGCACATGTGAGCATGTGGAAGTTGGAAATGATGGAGAAGAGGAAGGTAGCAACATATAAGATCCTAGGCATCAGTCCCATAGTCAGCCCATGTAATATCTTGTAAACATCTTTGTGGGTCTGAATGGGCGAGGTACCAATACCACTTCGTCGTTGTCCAAATGATAGCCTAGTGGCAGCCATCCACACTAATATCTCTGCCAGCATGCGCGCCTACAAGACCCGTTATGTCTATGGTTTCCCACACCAACATTACTGCCTGAACTTTTCCCATAATATTCAACAATAGAATATTGTTGCCTTCAAAGAGACTCCTATGGGCAAGCACTTTCAAGCTGGAAAGGAGTTAAGGATCCGCACCTGGGAATTTAAGCAAAGGGATTTTATACTATCACATGTTGGATCATTTAATTATATTATGTGGGCCTAATCAAATTCCTTCTCTTGCACAGAACCAAGATTGTAAAATAGAGCTCATTGCGGAGGGAGCTTACTCATACGCCGCCTCCCTTTTCGTCCAAATGGATGTCCTCTATCATACACGCACATGGGGTACCCGCGTTCAGGGAATAACAAGTCTTTCATTTCTAGGAATGTCATTGTATATCCAAAATTTAGCTTAGGAGAGATAATTTTCCTTTGATATAATGGGTTTAGCATGATTAAATAGGAAATGAAAAGAGTCTAAATGATGATCAAATAAACATTAAGAGTTAATATTTTAAAGGAAACACACTAAAACGATTTAATTCCCCGAGTTATAAAATGAATTAAATCCTTGTCGGGGTGCATGTCTGGAGTGGTGAATTTAATTTGCAAAGTTGGAATAGGATTAGCTCCTCAATAATGGGAATTGATTAAGGATATTCAAGGAATGGTTTGGGTAGGCATATGTTTCAGGAGGGAGGATCCAAACGATTTTATTAAAACCCCATTAATGATTGCATTGATTTATGTTTTAAGTAAAGCCTGATTGATTCTATTTTCTGTACAGGGCAGCTGGATAAAGACCATCAAGGTGGCTAGCATTTGAATGTTCACCATGAGGGGCCTATAAAATGAGGTGAAGGCAAAGGATGTTATGACATAAAGGTTCACATATCAAGGATGCAATTAGAGGTCTAAAGATACTAAAGTAAAGAATCTACTTATGCCAAAGGACAACCAAGTTCTATAAAAACTAAGACAGTCTATGTCATGAAGATCAAGTGCAAGAAGTTAAAAGGTTGTTTTCCAAAATCAGAGATAAAAGGGGAGTTGCATACTATCTACTAAGTTTGTAGAGGAACGATACTCAAAGGTCACCTTTCGAGGCTGAGCCAAGAAGGACCTTAATTCACAAGTGATACATTTAAACTCATCAAGGATGATTGACAAACAGATGACAACATGCCAAAGAGAGGCAATATCAAGAACACAAATGGTTGTCTGCTAAGGTCAGAAAAGAGGAAGTTTTTTTATTCCTTTTCAGACAGTCAAGATCCATCAAAGGTTTTTCTACATGATCCAAGAAGGGTTTTTAATCTATTCCACCATGATGTAGATCTATAAACAAGGCTCGTTGTCGATCCATCAAGCAAAAGGAAGCCTTTAAATAGTTTTAGGTACAGCAAAAGGGAAATCAGCTAAATGACAAAAGTGTTATAGTGACTGGGCACTAGAGTACAAAATAGGGAAAATGATAAAACTGTATTTTATATTGCTGCATAATGGGGGTTAGGTGAAACCCTAACTTGTATCAAATATGAGCCACAAAATGTAAATTCATCCTAGCCATTCATTTGGGCTTTGGAAAACTATAAATAGGGGCTTTCCCCTCATTTGTAAATGGTTTGAGAACTAGTGTAAAGGCATTTTGCAGCAATAGAGAGGAGCATTGCATGATTTTATGGATGTTTGTTTTGAGTTTGTTCATTATGTATGCATGGTTCAACTTCCAAGTTAGTTTAGCTTGTAGTTTCTTGAGTGGATGTGATAATGGAAATTGTTGTTATGGTATTTGATGAACTTTCAGCCCATACTTTTCGCATTTGTTGATAACAAACTACTATGTAAAGTTAGCCTAGGCTTCGTTATTCCATTGCTAGAACCTAGTTCAATTGCATATTCATGATGTGCATGTGCAATCTGAAAATCAGCAGATCTTAGGAGATTGCATTGGTTTTGTGTAGTTGTAGGTTTATATTGGTCAAGAAAAACTCAATTTACAGAATTTTGTCTACTACAACAGCCTCCATTGTTACTGTCCATTTATAGCTTAGATTTTGAAAAAAATTCTCAACCCTTTCCTCTTTTGTTATTTCTTTTAACTCCTTGTTAGTTTAGAATTCCAAGCATAGCCATGAAGCCAAATCAAATGAACTTGGTGAGTTTTAGCTTGTTGTTCTAAGTAGGTAGCCACTGTTCATTCACCAACATCATTTTGAAACTCCATTTGTAGACCCAACTTCCCTTGCTTTGTGAACCACAAAGGCTGACCCTATGTTGCCAGCAAAACACATCAAACAACTAAGATATTCCAAGCTTGTCAAGACCTGACATCCGAGAGACCTTGGGGTAATTTTCTGTAGCTTGTTTATAGAAGATTGCCTTTCAAGAGAGGTAATGCACTTATTCATTTCTTGTGTTGAGAAGTTCAAAAACACCCATCAATAGGAATGTTCTTCAAAATAATTTTGTATTTCACAATTACAATAGACTTGGACATATTTCTAAATTTTGTAGAAGTAGAAACATAAGGAAGTATAATCCAATAAAGAGAAATTAACCAGTCAAAAGGATTGATCTAGTAGAATTAAAGAAGGTAATAGAAAAGATCTAGATAAAGAAAGAGGAGACTAAGAACAAGGATGAATTTGTGCCCTCATCCGATCCAAATGATTCCTCTGGGAATTGAACCTAAGCATTGGCTTAGGGGCAGCAATAATAGATAATCAAACAACCCCCCAATCAATATAAGGTGCCATGGATTGGCACAAATATATGTGACATAGATGGACAATTTTGATCTTTTGGAGAAGACACAGAAAGAAAATATACAAATGTGGCAATTTGTAGAGCAATTTAGGGTTTATTGTTGTACAAAGAAGGGTTTTACCAACTTTATTGTTTGGTGTTTTGAATGTGAACTAGGGTAGATTGAAGGGTTATTAGTATCTACACTTAGTCAATTTTATTCACTTTTATGCATTTGGAGCAAGCAGAGTGAGTTAGAGAAAAATTCAAAAGATCAAAAGTGATTTGTGAAGCAGAGCATTGAAACCCTAGTTTTGGCTAAGAAAGAAAAAGGTACTTACCATTGTCTAAAGTTGAAATAGAATTTATTTTTTCAAGCATTTGAATTCAATAGAGATGGCAACACCTATTGTAGTGAATGTGAGTGAGAAGCCTCAACCAAATTTCAAGAAATGTCCCATGAAAGTGTTTGAGAATGACTCACTTAGAGCCTTTTTGAGTATTCCATATAAGGTTCTACCTATAGAAGACATTAGAACTTACATCCATAGGAAATTGGAAGAATATAACCACATAAGATTCACTGACCAGTGGACAAACAAATTGATAGGAGATGATTTTCAAATTAAGCCAGAATATGAAATCATACTGAAGAAGGAATTATATGTTTGGCAATGGTAAATACAAGTCTCGTTTATGATGATGACACAAAGTTTCTGAGAATGGAATTGATTAGAGTTCATAACAAATTCATATAGACCATCATGCATGGTTTGATATATAAGGAAGTTATAAAGGAGGTTATTGTACTTTGAGCCTCTGGACCTGTACTGATATTGAAATCTGTGAAGAACAAGGATGTGATAGAATTGACTGTTGCCACATTCAATCAAAGAGATCTCACTATGAACACTATTTGGAATCCTATAGTAAGATATGCAGCTATGGTCATAGGATATAAGATATACTACGCAAATAGAGAGAATTTTGTGTCAGCTATAGTAATTAATGTAGCCTCTGAGATGGTGGAGAAAGGGAAATATTATGATTTTTGTGAGTTACTCAGGCAACAAGTTTTTGAGAGCTTGAAGCAAACCAAAGAGAAGAAATACCCCTTCAAGTTGTGTTCTTTAGTAGTTTTTTTTTGTTCTACTTTCTGAAAGAGCTTCCAAGAACAAACAATGTCATATGGGATAAGAGCAGACTTGTAGCCCATCAACTCTTGGAATACCTACAAAAAATTGGTGACATGAAAGTTCGGGATGAAGCACTTACTGCATTCTTTGCAACATTCTAGAATAGAATGCATGAAACTAAAGAAAATGAATTCAATGGTTATGTTGACATATTTTTGAAAGGTCTTGAGGGCACTACAAAAGAAAGATATGGGACATATGAAGATAAATCCATGGAAGTGCACATGGAGCTGAAGAAGCTAGAAATAAAGAGGAAGGTGGAGAATATGGTAAATTAGTTTTCTAGGAAGAAAGGGTTCACAAAAGAACAAGTGAGGAAAGAAAGAGAAAGAGTAGAGGGAGAAGCAAGCATAGCAGGTGGGTCCACTAGACCTAGAAGATTTGGAAGAACTTCTTCCACCATTCCCCCTAGTATCCAATAGCCCTCCAAATCAGTTTATACTACCAGCAAAGTTAAGAGAAAGGAGACTAGTGATCTGGTGTTAGAGGAACCTTAGGTGGAGTATGATACAAGGCCTGAGAAGAGAAAGAAAACTACTCTGGTATCCCCCACAACTGTCACTACCTCTAAAAGGAGAAAATAATAAGTTGTAAGGGAGAAAAACCTAAGTGTAATATTTAAAGAAGAGGAAGAGGATGAAAGTCCCCCATTGATTCTGAGAAGAAGAAGCCCTGGCATAAAGACGTAGAGTATAGACATAGTTGATACCTCTGATGAAGAATAAATTAAAAAACAAGATGAAGGAAAGGAAGGGAATGAAATCAGAAAGAGTTGTTCCAAAGCAGAAAAAGAAGAAGAAGAGGAAGACAACTCTGGAGAGACCTCACATTCCAATGAAGCTGGATGCATTATTTAAAGGAATTTTGCACCATGAAATGTTGGAAGAAACAACAACCTTATACCAGAATGTGAATGAGGTGGATAGATCCACCATAATTGAAGCAGTAATTAAGTATATCATCATTATTGAAGCAAATATGGAGAATATAAAGAAGGTTTCAAATGACGTGTGGAATATTTTAATGGAAAGGAGAAAAGAGGAAATAGAAAAGGAGAATATTAGATCAGATGTTGTGGAGAAAATTGGTTTCTCCCTATCTGATGCTAAAATGCCACATTGTCCCAAGTCTATAGAAAATAATTCAGAACTAAAAAAGGGTCACAATTCTTATGGGAAGAGAGAAGGATGAGCTTGAGAAAATGCAGAGGGAAATTGAGGAAAAGATCACAAACATTGCTTAGAAGTATGGTATTATTACCATTTCTTCCATCAACAAAGAAAAATATCAGGTAACTAAAGATCAATAGGAGCATGTGGAAGACATTGGAGTTACTGCTATAGAGGAAAATTTAGATAATCCTCTAGATATAGAATAACCAATACAAGAAAATGTTGCAGAAGGAGAAATAGGGAGAAATAGGGACCAGAGAGGAAACATAAAAGGATGACACCCCTATTCCTCTAGTGAAACATAATACTGCAAAAGGAAATCTAGAGACATATGTCCCTATGGTAGACACTGAGAAAGCCACCAATAAAGGTGATAAGCATGATGCTAATAAATAACAAGGGAGGGAGAATAAAGGAAATAGAGGAAGAGAAGATGATGGTGAGAAGGAAGGAGAAGAAGAAAAGAGTCAAGAAAGTGAGCAAGGAGAAAAGGAAAAGTACAAAGGAGAGGAGGAGAAAAAGGATAATGAAGACAAAGATAAAGAAAAGGAAGAGGAAGAAGAGGACACTGATACTGAAAAGAATGAAGCTAGGAGAACTGAGGATTTACCCAAGCCTTCCAGTGAATCTTCCTCTGGTAATATCCCTTGAAAGGTCTTTTGCCTAAGTATTTAAGGTTCTAACTGGTAGTTTCGTCTCAGTTCTTGCAGTTTCCCATGTAGCAAGGCAGTGTAGAATTAGAGAAAATTTCTCCTATTCATAAGTTGCAACTAGGTGATGTGTTTCATGATATAGCAAGGAAAGAAATTATTGAAACACACCAAAGGAGTGGTGAGTTAATAGATGAATCCATAAAGGCCTTATAGGAGGTAACACCCAAAACTAATGTTGATACATTTTTGTCTACAGTGGAAAACATTAAGTTGTTGATTGATTCCTTCAAGGAACATGCCTCTAATATAAAAGGACAAGTTGAGATAGAAATTGAAATGAGACATACAAAAAAAAAATTGTCAAAAATTGTAGATAAGTGTGCATCTGCACATAACAGGGTTGAAGAATTCTTGAAGGATGTGCAAGCATGTGAAGAATAGGAAAAAAAATTATTTTTGTATTGCATGAAGTGGCTAGATGCCACACAAGGCATAAAGAATGAAATGGACTCAATTGAGTCCCAAATAAGTAATGCATTAAGTTCCTATGATCCAACACTATACAAAATGATCAGACCTAGTCTACCATAGAGGATTTGCATGACAGATTCTTCACCTTGCAAAACCAAAAGGAAGAGATAATCAAGAAGCTTGGAAAGTTAAGGGACTTAGTAAAAATAAAGCATGTACCCATCTCAAGTTCCCTTGTCGGTACTAATAGAATCTCAAATTTGAATGTTACTCCTACTACTCTAGAAGAAGGCGAGGATACATTGTTGCAGTTTGAGTCTCATTGCATAATGCTTGCAGTAGTAAAGAAAAGTTGGGAAGAAGGTAAATCTACTTGGAAAGCCATTCTTTGTAAGCGTCAAGGGTCAACATCTTCAGGTTGACCATTTCTATTTCTATGCATTTTTCAATTTTTCAAGTTTGCAATTTTTTGTGTAAATATGCAGATGTATTGGATGTTGTTGGTTAACTTCCTAAGGGGGGTCTAGTACATTCATTTAAGTCATTTCAATTATTTCAAATTTTATATATGTTTGAGGTGGAGAATACAAAGTGTTCATAATAGTACACCCTTCACCATCGATGTCAAAGGGTGAGAGATACCTGGAGAGATACTTAGAGAGATACTTGGAGAGAAGTTTTGTTTTGGCACATGTTTCCATCAATGACAAAGGGGGAGATTGTTGAAAGAATGAAGAAGGTTGTCATCAATGAGTTGTCATTGATGTCAACATTACATGATGGATGGAAAAATTGTATGAAGGATGATTGTAGAAGAGACTTTTTGCAAGAGGGTTTGATCCACACACAAAAATAGATAGGTAGTTTTGTTAAGTATCTACACTGATAGATTCAGCACATAGAGCCCTCCAATATTTTGGTCTGCATTCATTCACCCTTGGAGATTTAATTTTTTGGTTCTAATATGTTGTTCATGGTTGTCAGTAGTATCTCCATTCATAATTTCACTTTTTTTGGATAAGTGGTTTGAAAGATACAAGTAATAGAAGATCAACATATGGTTTACACAGTTTTCTATGTAATGAGTATGACTTATCTGATCCAAACTACAGATTTGAGTTAGACCTTGCGGTTTTGGGAGAATATTAACAGGTGTTAAAGAATTGTTTTTTCCATTTGGCATGACATTTTTAGGTACACGTGTCCTATGGTGATGAACAGTTGGAGTATTTTTCTTTTAGTTCCTATTCCTAGACAACCTAATGTATGTAGAGGGTCATAGAGATTAAATATGTGATGCAAATATAAGAGGGAGCTATTATAGGTCCATGCTGACCTATATTACATGTTTTTTGGGCACGAAGGCATTTTGATTTGAATTGGGTGTCGACAAGGCATGTTTTGTATGTTTTAGGGCTACATCTAATTAGGCCAACCTAATTGATGTTTGTGATGAGATCTAATATATATACAATGTTGTTTTGAGATTATGGAGATAGAATAGGAATTTTTACATGATCCAAATACATGCAATTATGCGAAAATAAGAAGAGTTGAGAAAATAGGCGTATGAATGTAAAGCAGAGAAAATAGTTGTGATCTGTTTTGAATGAGTATTGAATTAGTATTTTGAGCTTCAAAGGAACTGAATCTAGTGTATGATAGATGCATTTTGTATCAATTCAAATCTTGGTTGTGTAGCCACAAACCTTCTTTCTCTCTTTCTTTTCTCTATGAGCAGTGAGTTCACTTGGACAGTGAGTCCACCTTGCAGTGAGCCTTTCTGTAATATCTTATAACTGGTTATAATATGTATTGATAGAAAAAGTAAGAATTTTCCTTACTTGGTTTGATAATTGACATTAAATTTGAACTAATGATGTCTTGGAGTGGTGTTGTAATGTGTTGTACACATTCACACTATTCTAGGACGTTTATTTAAGTAAAAAATTCCTTAATCGATCCTTCGCAAAGGTGTTGTAAAGTGTTGTAACACACTTTTCTAGGATATGTTTTCTTAATTAAGCCTAATGGGCCCCTTTCTGAATAAAATATACATAATATGTACCTTTTTTAAGTGTTGTAAAGTGTCAAAAAAGCACTTTCACACTTATCTAGGTGGTCTTAATTAATTAGAGTTAGTAACCCCCTTTTTAATTCACATTTAGGCCTTAATTTTGACACCTCCCAAAGATCTATCCCAATAATTATAATTTAATTAACAAATTATTTCATTGGGAAAGGTTTGATCCTAGTAAGCTGATCCATGACCCATTTTCCCTTAATGGCGAATGGGTCCTCCCTTAACAGGACCCCCCCTTTCTCAATTGATCTAGAATGGGTTTTTAGGATACTTTCAACTCCCCAAAGCTTGGTCCTAAAAACTTAGCCAGGACCCATTCACCTTTGGTGGTGTTGGGTGAAAATTCTGTAATCCCTTTTAACAGATTACAAAACTTAATTTCAACCATAGTTATGTGAGATAGAATCTCTCCTCTAAGAAAGGGGGGGCACCCTTCTTATTTCTTATCAAAAATAAGGAAAACTAATCAAATATTTACAACAATGTACACTACCATAATGATTTGGGGGTGTGTCACATTCATGATTCTCTCTTTTTTCAGAGAATATGTTTTACAATGTTTCACAATTTTAATCTTTGGATGCAATACAACTTCAAATTAAAACTAAGTAGTAATTCCAATATTCCTATCTTGTCAAAGGAAATCCTAGGAATACCAGCATGATAAAGACAGGTAACAAATAAGAAATCTCACAGAGGTACAAAGTCATTTCATAGTTTTTGATAGTGAAGCTATCAAAATGATAACTAGTGTTGTAAAACAAGCACAAAGTCTTTGATATACTCCACAATTAATCCCATGAGTAGCATGAATAAATATAAGTACAAATTATTATAGATAATTCACCAATAATATCAACAATATCACAATTTCAAGCAATGGGTGTAGCCCAAAGTCTACGTGGATTTACTCAAAATCCCTTTCAATATCAATTACTAATCACTATGAATTCAATCAAACAACAAGATAATTGTTCCCAACACAAAGTTTGGTGTGCAAATTTACTTTATTGATCAAAAATAGATTCACAAAAATGAACTCAAAGTTTCAATAGTTGCTTCACAATTGGGCAACACTTCGTTGCATAAGATAAAAGATGTCTACAAAAAGGGAATCCTCTCATATTTATAGATGGGAGATGAGAGCTAATCTAGGAAAAACCCTAATCAACTAGTTGACTTATTCAAAATTGTTGTCCATGAATGTAAGAAAACATCTCTATTTTTACATCTAACTACATTTTTGAAAATGACATGTAAAATGTCAAAGCCTATCTACATAAAGCATAGGAAAAAGCATATGAACTATCTAACTCTGGAGACATAAGAAGATTTTCATGGTTCCTTTCTCTTGGCTTGGAAGTCTTCATATTTATTCTTAATCTCCTCATTAATTACCTCATCTGGACCAATGGTGTAGTCAATGATTCTATGAAATTTTGTGATTAACTTCCCTGCAGATGAGAAAATATTTAGGCACCTACCCAAATGCATTTTGAGGTTGGCCAGAGAGATCCACACATCACACAAAGTGTTCATTGAAGTCTTTGAAAAGGCTTCATTTTCCACCTATTTTAGGATAGCTTCTTTGAAAATCTGAGTAATCTCATTTATCAAGAGGAAGGTATGATCATCATCAAGAATTTATCCTAGAAAATCATCAATCCCATTCACCATAACAATAAAATGCCCTTTGACATATTTTTTCACTTTTTTATGTCTTCGATGAGAGACTTGATAACCCGTATGCAGTTCATAAGAGATTATTTTATTTTCACATACTTCTCTTTGTCAGGAATTATCCCAACTTCCACTAGTTTTCTCAATTTTGTCTCCTTCATTTGTGACCAAAATGTCAGACTTTGTTCCATTTCTTTCTTCGCCATGGAAAGTGTGCCTTCTACTTTTTCCAATTCCAATTTCATCTTGGATACTTGGGTAGTCTTTTCATTAGCAACAACTATGAGTTGTGAGCCCTGCTCTATTATCTTGTCAACAAACTCATACAAAACTTTACCTTTGGAGTAAATTTTTTCCACTTTCTATATTGTTGGTTTTTCAACATTTATCATAGCCATCAGTTGCACATTTTTTGAGGTGCCTGCAATCTTAAAACTGATGCATACCATTCAGCCTTTTCTTTATACATATCCCTAGCTCATTCCATCTTATCAAGTCTATCTGGCAATGCATTCAGAGTCACTTGTGCATCTTCCTTGGAACTTGCATTAGTTACTTTCCCAAGTTGAACTCTAGTCACGGAGTAATCTTCCATACTTACATCACCCTTACCTAGTGGAGGTATTGCAATATCCACATATTTATGACTTGACTTGTCCACATGTAGTCTTGAATGAATATTTTCCTTCCTTTTCCCCCTGGCTTTTGGATGTACTATCTCTTCAAGATCTAGCTCATCTGGAGAAATCATTTGTTTCTTACGCTTAGATACCTATGAGACTAACAAAAGGGGAAGAAATGAAGTATCACCTTCTTGACTTACTGCTAATTCTTGTGTAATAGCCACATCTATAGAAATAGGTGTTATGGTAACAATTGGTGTTGTATTTTTCATGATTGCACCAGGAGTTTGTGAACTAGGTGGATTCTGCAATGATTCCTTCATAAATCGATCAAACTCAGCATGGGAAGAAATATCATATGATGGCAAGGATATACTTGGGATAGATTATGGGGAACCTGAGAAGACATCAACAATTTCCAAGATGGAACCCACAGAGGGAGTGGAAAGGATTAATGGTGTTGATGGAGGAATGATTACCTTTAATGTATGTAGAGTTGTTGTAGGAGGAGGTGAAGTAGGAAGAGGAGGTCGAGGAGTAGTGGGATTTGGAGGAGTATGAAGAGTAGTGGTAGTAACAGGTGATGATGTATGAGGGGGAATACCAACAATGCTAACATGGGGAGATAAACACATTTCCTCATCACCCCTTTCTTCTTCCTCATTACCTTCCTCCCCTCCTTGATCCTCCTCTGACTGTTCATATTCTACAGATTCTTCACTATCATTACCTTCTTCTAACTCTTCTTTTGATTGTTCCTCAGATGCAAGTTCTCGCTCCTCTCTAGATGGTTTTTCTTCTTCAGTAGCCTACTCTTCTTCAATTGTCTAGAATGTACTATTGTCACAAGTAAATTTGATCTTAGGACCTCTATGTGAAGAAGAGGGGGCAATAGTAGCTTTGTGTTTGGTTCATAGTTTTTGTTGGCAGCTAGCTTCACCCTCTGATATCTCTCCCTCAAACTCTATTATGAATGACTTCAATTGAAATGAATGCCTCTATAACCATTCATTTGTGTTGTGTAGAATGGGAGAAAGTCTTCCCCTTATGGAAATGATCTCTTTCTTGTACCATTGAATTGGGGGTAAAGGCGTACTAGTAATCTCCTTTTCTTCATATGCATAGTTTATGATATCATCGGGATCTTCAAAATCCTCTAAAATACAGCTAAGCCTAGATCTCTAATATGTTCCAAAATTAATCTACAAAAGTCCATTCTTCAGATGTCCTCTTCATCTCTACATTTAGCCCATATATCCTCAAAATGGTTGAAATGGTGGTGATCCTTCTTGAGTTTTCTATTCACATTTTTGAAATCAAAATCAAATATGCACCTGTATGACCTTATGGTCATAATCTGCATCTCTGTAGCTACTAATTTTTCCTTTTGCACACTTTGAAAAGTATACCTTCCAATAGTAATTGGAAACTTAAATCCTATCTTATGATTTTTTTGGCATTCTTTATGGACTGTAATCAACTGTCTACACAATTCCATTAATATCCACTTGTTGGAAGGATATCTAGGTAATATGTATGGGCACCCAGTGTAGCAACCTACTCTCAAATATGTGAAAGTAGGAAACTACAAGAAGATACATCCAAACTTACTAGCAACCTTGAAGGCTTCGTCTGATACTCTCATCTTTTCCAGAGTTGGATCAAAAGTGAAAAGAAAAGGTGCAAAGAAGGCATCAATGACTCTCTTGAAATACTTAATTCTGAAAGTTATTTGAGAATAAAACTCATATACCGACACAAGACTTTTGTTTCCTTTTGTTGACAATCCTAGAAATTTCCTCATGACAACAACAACATACACCAAGTAGGAGGTCATGCAAAACTTCAAGGTGGTTTGTACATTGATTAGTTGTTCATGGATCTCATCAGTAATCTGTGTTGCCCAGTCTATATGTGCTTTCCTCCTTCTGGTGATTCAGATATACTTGTACATACAATCTTGAAAATGGAATGAAATGGGTAAATCTTTCACCCTACTTAGAAGAGTGATCATATCTCGAACATCTTCCTTGAAATCACTTCATGGAAAAGCTTTGGGCCATCTAGAGATGGTGGCCCTTGGATTCTTCAACCATTGACAATTGATCAATTGTTTGGATCTATTCAGATCTTTTTCATAAACCTCCTATGCTTGTTGAATGGAAATAGTGGTATATTTCTCCATGTGTGCAACCCAAAAACCTATGCCAAAGAACTCAAGATCCAATCTCATCATGATTTTCCCAGAAGAATCTCTCACACTCCTATCATCCCCAATATAGTGTGGGGAAACCTAAAGAAATTTTTTTTGACAATGAGCACCTATTGGAAATGAAGCTACTTGATGAAGATTACTATGGACAACTACCTACAAGCTTTCTTCCAATGGTGACTTTTTTGTCCACTTTACAAAATCATCCATATCAACATGGCCAATTTCTATGTCCTTGATCTCATCAATTTTAGAGGTAGCAACAAGAGGTGGATAGACGCCTTGATATTTGTACTTCATTTTATCTTTTTTGGAAGATGATGGAGATTCTTCTGTTGTCATTAAGATCACAAAATACCATTGAAAACCCCTCTAGAAAAAACCTAATGAGAGATGAAGGAAACTCCAAGGAAAAATGATTTTCAAATGTTAAGAGCATATGCATTATGGAGGGTAAATGAAATGTGTGAAGTTGGACAAGCATTTTGGAACAAGCAGATGTAAGCTATGAAGCATGGAAATAGAGCAATAGCGGAGAGCACAAAGTTTGGAAAGAAAATAGAATATTTTTTAGCATTAAGTGAAAAACTATTTTTTTTGTGTAAGGGTGTTGAAAATCAGTGCTCTTACATCTTGGAAGATCTGCATTTGATGAACAAGTGTTGAAAATCAGCGCTTTGGCATGTTTGGAACTTTAAACGTTTTTGATGCACCAGCACTAAAAATTAACGCTTCAACATTTAGTAGGAAGGTCAATTTCATGTAATAGTGCTAAAAAATCCTGCTTCTACATGTCTTTGCAACAAATTTAGTCATGTGGTAAATCGGTATTGTCAACACTTTTACAAAGGGGAAGATCAATTTTTGTGGGAGCGGTGACTTTCACCGCTCCTACATCTTGAAAGATGGGGAATTACACTACATGTGAGAGTGGTGAAAATCACCACTCCTACATGTAGGAATGATCAAACACTTGAAAGAGTGATAAAAAACAATGCTTAGACATGTATTTTGAACTTTGCAGAAATACGATGCTTAGAAATTAAAAATCACCACCACACCAGAGGATGGAAACGAATGATGAGCAATAGTAAATACTATTTTGTAGACACTAAAAATTTTCCTAATCGATGCCATATATTTAAATAAGATTTATTAACATCATTTCCTCCTTAATCCATCCTCTTTTTCCCTAATTATAGCTAATTAATTAATTGCATTATTTTCATCTATTTGGCCTAATTAATTAAATTGGGTTAATTCATCTCTTTTCACACTAACACTTCATCTAATTAGATTAAATAAATCATTGAAATATTTAATTAAATAACCCTAAGTTATTTAATTAAATATCATTTCCCCCCTCCCTTATTTATTAACTCATCTAATTTAATAAATATCTCTTAATTCTTCTAATTCCCTAATGGCATAAATTAAACCTTGTTTAATTAGCAATTAAACTAATTTTCCTCTAAGTAAAGGGAATATTCCTTATCCCCTTTTTTGCACAATTAAAACTTTGTTTTAAGTTGTAAATTACCTTTTTTCTCACCCAAAGGAATATTCTAAGGAATATTCCCTCTCCTCCAATCAACTCACTTAGCTTCAAATGCAAGTTAACCTTTAATCTTTTGAGCAAGTTACCTTTGAACTATGTGAGCAAGTCAAAAATGTGTTTGTTTGAGGCAAGTGTGGGCCCTTGATTAACTTTCATCTTGCATTCTCATCCATTGATGAGAATCCATTATCTATGCCTCTCATCCCCTTCATCTTGAACCATTGATTAATCTTTTTGATCTCAACCATTCATTCCTCATTTTCTCTCCTATAAATAGATCACTATTTGGAGACAAATGGATCCATCTTTTATTGAAAACTTATGTTGTTGAATTTGCTTGCATCCATACTCTCATTTTCCTCACTTGTTAGCTTATTTTAGTTCATTTTCATTGCATAATAGCTTAGAGCATCCATTAATGGCTTCCATGCATCCATCTTAGTTTGTATATGAATTAGGGTTTTTCATCTTTTAACATAATTTTAGCTTAGATTAGTGTAGATTAGCTTAGAATAGCTTAGCATTTGTATATCTTTATCTTTTAGCATAAAATCATGGTATCTTAGCTTGCATCATGTTCATTTTTAGTATAATCTAGGTTTTCATACATCAATCACAATGGTTTCATCGATTCTCTTCCATAGAATTGACTAAAACGGGCTCACTAATCACAGGATTGGGAAAGGGTCATCATTTCACATCAACATGACACCAATTCCACAACATGATAAGTTTCAGATGGATTAGAGTAGATGTTTTGAAAGCTTTCATGATTTAGTATGTTAGTTTTTGATGAAATGTTTAGTTTCAATTTCATTTGAATGATTTTGTTGAGATTTGAGTATTGGTAGCTCCGTTATGCTTCAATTCTTCATGGATCAAGCATAATTCGATCAATACCAGTATTTTTGCATCACATTCTAGCGCTAGAAGGAGGGAAAATTGATCATTTAAATTTTTTTAGCTCAAAATCCATGTTCATATTGTTTTGCAGGTTGTAACGAAGCTCAAATGGAAAACATCGATGCTATTTCAATAGCATTTCCATATAGTGACGCTATTTCAATAGTGTCACCATATAGCGACACTATTTCAATAGTGTCGCCATATAGCAATGCTCAGGGAGTTTGAAAAAATGACACGTATTTAATTTGCTAACGTCAATTTAAATATACTGACACATTTAATTTGAAGATACTGTGAAATGCAGACGAAAACACTCAAACTCACTATTCTGATGCTTTTAAATTCCAAACAGTGATGCCATCATTAGAAGTGACACCCATCAAAATAGTGACACAATCGTGCTCACTGGTCTTGCTGCAGAGCGATGCCCAAATCTCAAACTGTGACACTATCGTGTTGAGCGATACCCAACCAAGGTAAGAAGTTTTATGTTTTTTTTTTGACATGTGACTTAATTTCTTTAGTTTATCTTATCACTAATGCATGCCTGACTATGTTTTGGTTGTTAGACTAATAGGGTATTGTAGGTCTTAAGGACATTAAGCAAAAGTGAAAGAAATTCTCTTCTCTCTTAAATTCTATGATTGTAACAAGCATTTGACGCTTTAGGGCAATAATAACCCATTTCCATGCTTTCTACTTTCTACTTTAGGAAACAAACTAGAATTTAATTGGGTTTAAAATGAACGTTCAATTTGGACAAAATTCAACCCTCACATCACATCTTTTAGTTGGGCTTAAAATTGAAAATGGAAAACTTCATATTTTAGTTGGTGCTTAAAATGAATTCATCATTGCTTTGAAAGGTTAAAATTGACAACTATTTGCTATGTTTTGTGATTTTCAATTTTGTTGGTGAATGTGTATGCAATTCTCTTGTGTCATTTAGAAATCTTGAGAAACAAAAACATTCTCCAACACTTTGAAAAATCACCCACATCTTTCAATTTCGTTTTAAAACTGAACAACCATGCTAGTGTGAGAAAATGGCATAGTGTATGTTCTCTCTTTGTTCATGCAAGCAAAGATGATCGGACTACAAATGTACTTCCTCACTATTTTTCATCTTTAGAGGGCCTTCCTTGGTGGGAAAAAGTACTCACCCCAAGGGAACGACCCAAGTGGTAACGAGCATAAGCCAGGCTCATTCAAATCACTTTATAAATTTGTGGTTGCAAGGAAAGTTTGCAATCAACGGGCATGATGCATGATAGCTCTCCCCTAGTATCTTTGTGATGCATAAATCCCTTGTTCTAAGGGTTGGGAGACCTCTTGAGGGAGTTTATCATAGTGTCCTCTGAGTCGGATGCCCTTATTACGAACCCTTGTGTAGAAGCCAAAAAATCCTTAATATTTGTTGATGTTAGTAACAGTTGTTCTGAAGCCACCCCACATTTGTACTATTCAATTGTAGAAATAGGAAAAACTCCTTTTAATCTCTATATTTTAAGGATTTTGAGATTTGGTGGTCTCGAGAAGTGTGTGTCATGGAGGGGAGCTAGTGTCACCAAATCTCTAATTGTTCGCATTGTCTAGTGCATGGAGAAATCCTAGTGGGGATTCAACAAATATAGCCATTTCTATCCTAGGGTTGTAATGCTTGTGAGTTAGTTTAACACTTTGCTTGATTTCAAAATGATCAAAAAAAAAAACATTCACTATCCAAATTTCAAACACTTTGGCTCAAATATGGACTTCTTGAGTTACCCTTCATATTACTGCCTATCCTAAGGATTTATCCTTAGTGATTTCTAAATATCTTGACATTAATCTCAAACCCATATTCACCAAAGACAACATAAGGAAATTATGGCTTTAACCTCATGATTTTCACAAAATGGACATTGTGAAAGTTATGATGTTTTTGACATAAACATCTAGTTTGAAAACATAATAAAATACAAGTGTTTGTGCTAAAATCAATTCACTTAAGCAAAGATAAATTGAAAAATTAACCCCACATGACTATTTGGAGACTGATTTCTCCCATTGAACAACCTGATCTTCTAGGTGCTATAATTCAGCCAAACTTTGAACTCATAAATGGTGAACAAACAGATCTCATTAGCAGTTTGAGAACTTTCACTTTTGAAAATAAGGAAACAAACACACAGTGGAGAAATGCAGCAACCATTCTAGACGAAGAAGAGGAACATGTCAATATTGAGGCTGGAAGGCCCCTACTACAACGACCTGCATGGCAATAAATATCTTCCTTTCTTCCATAAACTTAAAATGTTCCCACATGATCTCATGAAAAACCAAGATTCCCAAGCCAAGGTCTACAGGTCCTCATTTTAGACTTAGACATCTCACTCCAAAAGCTCTTAAGAAACACCTTTGAGAAGTTCACAAAAATAGAAACAGATAGGTAGCAAAATTTTATTGACACACTTCAAGGTATAGTCCAGAATTGTATGCATTATTTTGGAGTCAAAATCCTAGTCTTTTTCATGATACTCAGCTCCTCTAAATGATTCATCAAACAGTCAAAATCCATAGGGGAAAATATACAACACTCCAATTCAAACATAGGAATCATAGAACAAGGTATAGTCAAAAGTGGGCTTCAATATTTTATCACAACTGTTACACTTTGTTGAAAAACTTTTATGCCTGAGCTAGGAGAGCCCGAACAAGGTTGAACATTCCCATCCATCCTCTCATTTTCTAGGATTTGAACATTTTAGAGGTCTAGCATCATTCTCACTACCTTGGTCTTGTCAAAACAAAAGGTTCACTTTAGGTCAACATTGGGTCAAAAATTTCACTCACCCCTTTATCAAATTTCATCCTTCATCTCACCTATCCTTGCAAATTTTCAAATACACCAACACTTTGGGACTTAAACATCAAACCAACTACTACCTTAGCTACTTTATATGTGAAATTTATCCTTTTCCATGCACTTAGTTGAGATAGTTATCATCTTTGAACTAGTTTATCTTGAAGGTCACAAGTCTACCCTAAATATTTCTAAGTTCATTAGCATCCTTTATCCCAACATCAAAACATCAAACTCAAGTCAAAATTATTGTCCCAAAATGCTTGCAAAGATCACTTCCCACATCACCCATATTTTCATCCCACATTATCATCATTTCTCCCAAAAGACTTAGAGCATACCTTTTACCTAGGTTTGAGTCAACTAGAGAGTTCAAACATTGTAAAACACAACACAACTCTCCCATAGATGACACAAAATCTATGGTAAAAATGAGATCACAACACAAGAGAATAATGGAGAAAGACAAAGTTACATTTACCTCAAGTGATCCAAATCCTTTAGCATTTGATCCTAGGAGTCATGTTACACCATCACAACAACCATCATCTCCTTCAAGACCATATGAAATCAAAGACATCACAAACAACCCATTTGATCTCACTAGAGAAGAACTTTTAAAACATCAATCTTTTGAAAGTGTGGCTCCTATCTCCCCAACATTTGTAGCATAGAGTTTAACACAAAATTTAACAACTCCATCACAAGGGCTAAGTCAAACTTATATACCTAGTCTTGGAACCAACCTTGCTAAAGATTTTGGTCACACCTCACAATTTGAAAATAGTACACTTGTGGGTACTCTTGAAACTAATCCTCCACCTCTCACCACCATTTGGACACCTACCTTTGGTTCTCATCCTATTCCTAAAGACCCAAAATAGCTTTGCACTCTAATTGAACTTCTATATTCCACCACCACATCCACATTTCGAGGACACCCTTCTTCATCCACACCTATGAGTACCACAAGTATTCCTACCATCACACAAAGAAATATAGACCAAGTATCTCAAAATAGCACACAATGGCATGTCAATACTGTATCACATAATCAACCCTCAACGTAAATAGGGACATCCTTATCCAACCCTCTGGTGGGTTCATCCATTCCATCTACCATTATCACATCATCCACTATCAATCCACCTCAAAACAATCCCTTGGTTACAAGTTCTATTAATCTCGGGAGTACCTTGATCACGAATCCTCTGTTTACATCTTCTGCACAAGGAAATCCTCAAAACATAGGACAAGGGAATCTTTTCAATCAATGGACTCAAGGTCCTAGTGTATCCTTTTCATTACATAATCTAACAACATCATCTTTTCCAACAATTCCTTTTTCTATGTCAAATCAATCAGGACCTCAAACATACATTCCTCCACCTCATTTTACCATATTGCAAGGAATTTTAAACCAAGGGAATGCTCCACCTTTCACTAGAAATCCACTATCCACTCAAAAAAACAATATCCCAAATCCTTCACAACCACCTGATCCCACATTGCAAGCACATTTCTTATCTCTACAACAAGCACAACAAACGTATCAACAAGCCATACAACAACAACAACAAGCAGCCTTAGCACAAGAAGTAGCCTTAGCAGCTCAATAAGCATCCCTAGCACAACAAAAACATCAAGCTCAACAAGCAGCCTTACCTCAACAACAATAACAACAAGAAGCACAACAAGTTGTGTAACATCAAGAAGCACAACAAGCAACTTTATTAGCACAACAACAACAATAGGCCCAACAACAAGCTCAACAACAAGTCTTACTAGCTCAACAATACCCCCAACAATAGCAACAAGGTTCCTATTATCCTCATATAAACATCGTCAATCCAAACACATCAAGAACATATTCATCACTTTCACAAAATCTCACACCTTCATACACCCCATTTAACTCATCTCTCATCCTACCATATGTCCCTCCACCCAATCCGCAAGATGATCTAGCATCACAATTGAAAGTACTCTCACAAGAAATGAAGGACCTTCGCATGGGAAAGGCAAAGAAGCCTCATACATAGAACTTGTGTCCTTACCCATTTGATCAAAACATAGCAATGATACCATTCCCTCCTGGTTTTGAAATCCCCAAGTTTGACAAATACAAAGGGAGAGGAAGTATTGTTCACCATATCAAAGAATTCAATGTCATATGCATGGAAGTGGCTTACAACAATTCATATCCAATGCGCCTCTTCCCTCGAAGTTTAATAGGTACTGCTATGGATTGGTTTTCTCATTTTCCTCCTGTTATCAAAACTTTTCAATAAATCACTAACAAATTCATTGATCACTCACTAATAAATTTAACTGCAAAATACGCCGAAACTGTTTGATGAAATATGTAAAATTCGATGTTTGTCAAGTGCTTGTAAAATTTGATGTGCAATTTCCAATTTTTTTAAAGTTTATCCCCGACGTTCGTCAGAATTTCGAAGAACCTGGGGTTTGTGGAAATGTCGGCTATTAGTTTCATTGAATTTTTGACAAACATGATAAAAAAATTTAAAAAAAAATTGTGGCCGACATAAAGAAAAGTGAGTTCGCGCCTGATTTATTGTGACAGTGTTTTGCTCTACTTGAGACAGTTTGTGGAGAACTAAGGACGATTTTCTTGGGAAAAATTAAAAAATTCAAGAAGATATCGCCAGGTTGAGGGTAGTCATTATTTTTTTGCAGAATTCAGTTGTGAAGTCAGATTTGTAGTTCTAGGTTTGAAAATCATATTTTAAAGCAACATCTCATCAGATTTCATTTTTAGAGGTTAAGGGTTTTGAGAATTTCATGTCCAGATTTTGTTGTGTCGAATCACCATAAGATCACAACCGAGGAATAGATTCTTGTGCTGTAATTATGTGATCCATAACTCTATTGTTCATGTGGCATAGTTGTGCTATAACAAATATAGGATGCATTCATGTGTGACCCAAGTTTAATGTGGCTATGTTGTGATAGAAATGGAGGCACTCATATAATGTAGTTTATTCAGGTTGTATAATTTAGGTGTCAATCATCATTGGGTGCATTCAGGTTGTTTCAAGTTTAACAGGTTATGATGTAATTATAGCATAATTGAAAAGTGATTACCTCTTTCTGCAATAAAGAGCCTATAACTCTAGTTGATATGGAGAGTGGTTGTGTTATATCAATTATGTAGTGCATTCAAGCACAACCCATGTTTAATGGGATATTCTAGAGAGTGATCAAGATTTTCTAAACCTTATGAATGTTACTTAACATATATTTGCATAATCTCAAATTCCTTCAGAGGCTTTTGAAGTATCAATGTATCCTATATAGGGTTTAGAATGATTTCTTTTAATTAAAAAAATAAATAAATGATGTATTTCCCTATAATTAGATAATGTGGAGATCTCCTAAATCTTCCCCAGCACACTATCCTCTTTGGCACTATATTCATTACTTCAGCTACTAGGTTTTTGCATGTGACATCTTTAATATCTTCATGACCGTGGCTTTTAAATAGATCTCAGTCTTTTCTTTAATCCTTTTCATGGTAACCCTTGAGTTCCATAATCCACCTTCAATCTCTTCTAAGAACGTTGTCTTAAGCTAGACTGCATAGTATGCATATAAAGCAAGTCCTTCATACCTGCCATTGTTCCAAACCACCACTCACTGCCTTGCTTAAAATGTTGCCTCCATAAGCACAATAGCATGTTTTAAAATCATGGTTGCCAGTGATTGACCATTAAGGTCACCACTTTCATCATGAAGATACAATGAGATTTTTGTCTTCAAACTCAAGGCATTATGGAAGATAACATTGTGAATTGTTTGTTGTGTATGATTCTATTTTCTTGCACATTTACTACTTTGTTGACTTCCTTTAAGACTAGGTATTGCACCCTCAGCTGCAATCTCAAATAGCTCACTCACTATCACTTGAAGATTCCTTTCATGAGCATCCTTCTATAAAATCAAACTATGCCCTATAGACTGCCCACTTACTATAGGGGACTCATTGTTTCATGGTATTGTAGTTCTTAAGATCCTTCAACCTTATTGACACTACTTCACAGTCCACAAGGTATTATTCACTATTCTCCCATCTTTGGTGAGTCTCAAAACACTACTCAAACATGCAATCCACTACCTCCACTATACAATATTAATGGCTAAGAAGAAACATAGAACCTATGATTACCACTGTTACTTCATTTGGACAGTCATTCCCTGATTGCATTTGCCTTGTCTAACACTACCAAAAGCATTTCAAAAACCCTTAAGGTCAGCAAGGGGGTAAGGAAACTCACTATTAAAATCTCCACTTTACTATGCAAGGTTTGAGCTTTATTATCTTGTCACTGCTTAGCCTTTTTTGACTATCACATCTCAAGTGACTGTCATTCTTCTTACCCTAGATTGCATTTACAAATGTCACTAAGCTACATAGTGTGCTTGTTATTGGCTACAATCTTTAGATTGCAAGATTTTGTTATTACCTACAATGTCTTAATCTTTCTGGTATTGCAACCTCACTAATCTGCTATAGTTATTGTTTATGTTTCTATAGAGGCCTAGGGTTTGTACCCTAATCATGCTCTTACCAATGCTTATGTTGTTCTTTATTAGGGCTCTCTCAATGTTGAGGGCCCTAGGGATAAGTTCATCATAAGAAGTGACACATTGCATCTTTAACTAAAAGGATAAATTCGTATTGACATTAGCAATGATGATTCTGACTTGTTGCTCCTTAGGAATGGGTCACTTGCTCTTACTAGCTTGCTACCTCCATTGTTGTAGGAATTGTGTGATCAATTCTATATTTTGATTTTAGGAGTCTTAACGGTTGGAAATCATAGTAAAATTAAAATTTAATAAGTTTTGGAATTAGCATTGTAAAGTGTTTTTTGGGGTCATTAACTTCAGACTATCTTCTCTTTTGCAGGGGTGGTTGCATGCCAAATTTTTTTGGTGTAAAATATCAGAATTATTAGATTATGTTACCTGTCTATGAATAAAAATTATTGGAGTGTGAGTTTGATATTTTTTGAAGATCTAAATAGTCAATCTTGGTAAATAAAAATCATGTCAGATAATATTAGTCCAGAACAAAATGAAGAGACACTTGATAGATTGTGGGCTAGATTGAAAAGAAAGGGTGATGGGAAATGTTATTGTCCTTGCAATAATTGCAAGGGCTTAAAGATGAGATGACTTTTAATCACAACAGCTGAGAAACATTGTAGGCAGCATGGTCACGTTGAAGGGGGCATGATTATCGTCCATTGGTAAGTTGTTCATTATATGTGTTTATATTGATTGAATTTGTAAATGTTTATATTGTTTTAACATTTTATATATATATATATAATCACTTGATCATGATCATGGTTTATTTGTGTCTATCATTATTATAAAGGTGGGGTGCCCTAGGGCAAATGATATGGATTATCATGGCCCAGAGAATGTGGTTTTGCAAGCGGATGAACATGGAGCTGTGAATATCGAAGATGAAGTTAATGATCCTATGGAAGAAGATGATCATGTGCCGAAAACATAGTTGAAGATAATGGTATGAATACATTGATTCATGCCACATTTAGTGGCAGAGTTGATTATGATGATCAAGATGACTTTGATGATGTTCATGATTTACCTGTACATGACAAGACATACGAGCCCCTTTATGAAGGCTCTGAAACAACTCTTCTCTCTACTATATTGTTGTTGTTGAACTTGAAGGTTATGAATGGTTTATCAAACATAGCAATCTCACGGATGTTAAGGTATGTCATATATGTCATCTTTTTCATCTATTTTAATTGTTGTTAGTTCATCACTAGTAAATAAAGGATGAAATATGTACCATTAATATTCTTTATATGAACAAATTATTTTTTGTTGTAGATTGATTGGTGAATTTTTGTTACCACAATCAAATATTTTACCTCGCTCATACCGAGATTTATGTGTCATTATGAAAGATATCGGAATGGAGTATCAAGCAATAGATGCATGTCCCAATGATCATATTATATATCATAAACAACAAGAATTTGCAACATAATGCCTGGAATGTCATATCAGTAGATATCGAACAGATCAACTAACAAAAAAGGTGTCTCACAAGGTTCTTCGTTATATTCCCATTATTCCACGTATGCAATAATTATTTAGGTGCGAAAGCTTAGCGTAATTGATGGATTACCATGCACGAAATAGAAGTGGAGATGACATTCTTGAATTCCTATAGATGGTTCTACATTTAGGGACATGGAGGAAAAATGGCCACACTTTAAAGAAGAACCTCGTAATCTCAGGCTTTCATTGGGAGCGGACGGTGTCAATCCATTTGGAGAGCTGAGATCTATTTACTCAAGTAAAATTGTTTTGTTATCAACAATAACATTCCTCCATGGATGTCAATAAAGAGGGAGCACATAATGTTGTCAATGATTGTTCCGTGTATTTGTTTACATCAATTTTCTTTAATGTAGTAGCATCTCATTTGTCTTATTTGTTGCATAATGACTTATAATTTTTTCATTCAATAGTCATGTACATTAATTTATATATATTGCAGTAAAATGGTTATAATAATTATGTAATGTTTATGTTTAGGTAAGTACCAAGTTAAAAATATGAATTTATATATCGAGCCTCTTATCGACGAGTTACTAAAGTTATGGATTGGTGTCACTATGTATGACATCTCTAGACCAATAGGACAAAATAATTTCAATTCCATGCAATGCTTGTATGGACAATTCATGATGCCCCAAGGCTAACACATTTTTGTGGTATGTTATAACGTTCGACTGCACTTTAACAATATTTAATTTGATGAAGTAGATATCATGAATATTTTTAAAATAATCTATTCATTATATATAATTATAAAAATGACACATTTAATCCAATTATATATCATCTTGCGTCTTCAAACAAAGGGAAAATTTCAGATGTCCAATTTGTGGTCCAAAGATGAAATCTCACACCAACAAGTTTAGGAAAGCAGGTGTTTGATGAGTATAGGAACTTCCTCCATAGAAATCATAAGTATCGAACTACTGAAAAATATCTTTTCAATGGGAAAGAGGAGACTACATCAAAACTACGAAGAATGTCACCTCGCCTATGGAAGTTGGAATATAATAGAATTAATCATCAAGGTTATACATCGGATCAAATTGTTTATCTATCACATATGATATGTTTTGAATTTATATTTTTATACTGTTTTGTGTTTACTCATGTTATAATTGACAATTATTGTTGTTAATTTGTGCTTCATGAAGGTCATCAAGGCAATAATGGTCGGCTTCCACAAGGACTAAAAAGTTATCCTAGACAATTTAGTAGGTTGCCCTACTATGAGTAGCTACAAATTGTGCATTTGTTTGATACAATGCATATCAGAAAGAATATAATAGAAACGTTATGGAAGGCATGACAAAGAAAAAATTGTCAAAATTTGTAGTGACATTCAGGAAACCAATCATGCAATGAAAAATGTCATTCAATTAAATAGTGATGGACACCAAATTAATATAAGTGCCCTTCCTTGGTTATTAACAGAGCAGCAAAGCAATGCTATAAAAGAATTCATACAAAAAATTTGATTTCCCATAGGATTTGTTGCGAACATAAACAATATAATAACAAAGAAAGGTAAATTTGGGTCAGGGATGAAAACGCATGATTGGCATACCTTCATTAAGGTAATTATTCTGGTATATTATATACACTTGTATAATGCATGTACTTTTTAGTGTATTGTGTTTACTACTTTTGGAAAATAATGAAAAATCATTTTATAATTGTTGGCAAAGACGCTTCTACCTCTATCTCCTAGACAACTTTGACAACAATGTCAAGCAGTTATATATGATCTTGGAAAATATATGAGGTAAGTAGCCAGATTTGTTCAATCTGCTGTATACATCTTATAATTGCCATTTTTTACTTGTTATGTAATATACCTATATTTTGTTAAATATCGCTAATATATTTGGTAACCTTGAATCACTAGTAGATGGCTATCATCTAAATAAATCCATAAAGAAGATTATAAATTATTGAAAGAGAAAAATTCATCGCCTAATGTGGTGAAATGCAAAGTTCACCTTCAAAAAATTTAATGCACAAGAACACCTACCATACACTGTTGAGGATTGAATTGTGTGTGTACCGCATACCAAGGTCAACGTGATGGTTGGAGAGGAACTTGAATTTTGAAGGCTTTGGTTGCATTAAAGAGCACATCCTGAGGGTTCTATGGTGGAGGATATATGGTATACCATACCATGGTGTACATTAGCGAATATCTTCCTAAGTTTTTAGCAAAGATCTATTTAGATCGCATTTGGGATCCCAACTCCATTAACAAATTAGAAGGGGAGTACCTGTTGGGGAAAGGTAGATTGAGGAAAGTGAGAGGTAATTATAAGATGGTCATGGAGATTAATTGGAAGGAATTTTTACATATATTTTTATGTATATTGTACTTATTTAATTTTTAATCTTCAATATACATCAATTATAAATTAAGTTTGTATACTGTGGTATTTAACTAATTATACGTCGTTTGTGAATTTCAATTTATTTTGGTATAGTTGGTCGAGAGTGGGATGCACTACATTTGTACGTCGCTAACAATCTTGATTGGATGACGGTATGGATTGAACGATGTCAACAACTGGTCGCATTAACATGGGAAGGTGTGGCTTCATTACAAAGAAGCTCATCGAATGGAGATTCCAATGTTACACAAAGGGAAATTCTTCCGATTTAGCATATGGTTTAAGAGATAAACAGTAATGAGCAATATATATTAATCACCCATATTATTTAATTATTTTCATATTGATGTATATATATCTTTGAGATTGTTTCTTTTGCATACATTTGGCCAAGAATAAATATTACCAAATCGACGATATTGCAATAATTTTTACATGTTTGACATATTGCAGGTGAAACACCACAAGGCTATGTGGTGCAATGGTTGTAAATTTTGAATCAAAATGTTGGATGACATGAAGAAAACTTGTGATTCGGGTATAACTGCAGTCTTTTAGGTGACTAATGTTTCATCTAGAAGTGACATACATCCAGAAGTCTCAGAAAATCAATACTATAGGATTTTGGATGATATACTTGAGTGTGACTTTAAGTCCTTTGATTAATTTTGTTCGTCGTCCTATGGTACAGGCTAGTATTGAATGAAAGTGATCCTGAGAGAACTATTATTGGACATGATAATGGATTTACCATGGTTAATACAAGGTTGATTGAGCGAGCTAGAAATGAGCCCTATGTTCTTCCAAGCCAATGTGAGCAAGTATTTTACTCAGAGGTTCTAAGTAAACTAGGTTGGTCATTTGTTGTTAGACATGATCCAAGAGGAAGGCCAATAAAGTATAATGTGGTGGAAGAAGAAGATACCAAAGAACTGGAAGATGATGTAAATGATGATCAGGATCAATGGTTAGTTGATGATGTCCCTGACAAAGATGTCAAAGAAGAGGAACTAGATGATGATGATGTAGGAGTTAATGTTCATGAAGATGACATCCGTGTAGATGATGACATTATCGAAACTGATATCGATGACGATGATAATGATATGACCAATCCTTGCAATGTTGAATCTGGATCAGATGCTACAGACAAAGAGTTGGATGAAGAAGAAGATCAATGACATTGAAATGTATGAATTTGTAGTGATTATATTATCATTTTGATATTAATTTCTTGATAGAATTATATTTGATTTATGTGGTTACATAATTAATTCATGATGTTTTTAATTTTTATGCCATTACATAATTAATTTAATGATGTGCTTTTTAATGTTTGAAAGGTCAAAAAATTAAAACATTTCAATAGTGATGTTAACAACCTTGAAATTAGTGTGTTTTATGTTTCATGTGATCATAAAAGATTAAAAAGTCAGTTGTAGAGGTGGTTGTTCAGTGGTTGACATGTATGTTGGTTCTTTTTACAATGTAACCAGGTTTATCTTCTAATATACCTATGGAATTGCCAATTCCAATCAAAGGTATGAGACTGGATAGCTGATGAGGGACTTTAAAATCTCATTACCGCCGAGACTCTACGCAAGACTTAGGGAGAATTGATCCTTAATGTGTTCTAACCCTCTGCACCATTATTATAAACAACATTAACAATAGTAGATGATCTCACTTAATAGCTCAACACGATAAGATAATATCAACTAGAATTGGTTGTTCATAGACAATATCAACTATCTGGAGCGTGAGATAACTAAACACAATCCATTGCATAAGATAGTCAATGATTTGTAATTTGTAGCAAGCTCTAGGCAAAGACAAACAAATACTGAACTACACGAATAATTACAACTTAGATCAATACCATATATCCATTGTAGGAGTCAAATTCATAAGCATCTAGAGGTTTATAACATATTTAATACATCACATATAAGATCCCTGACAATATTGCATTACAATTTCATTAGTGTGCATTCTAACCTAGGACTACTTATCAAATCCTTATACAACACATATCCGCCTATAATCCCATTCAAGCATTTTGATTATTCCTTGAATTAAAGCTAAAATAGAATCATACACCACAACGGTAGAGGATGGATGGAAACAGCCCTTGGTTATTTCGTTCAAGGTTCGAATATGCCATGTACAATGGAGAGACATGAGCTCAAATTTTCATTTCAGCTCAGGTAACAATCTTGTTATACAACATTAAATCTCTATGAACTCAAAACCTATTACATAATGACTCAAAGGCCACAAATTGTATTTCTCTAAAGGTATGGGGGACTTTACAATTGGCTCTTGCAACTACTATATGGGCAAAATTGTCTGGCGCTGTAAGCTGGCGGAATCTATTCTTATATGGAAAGACAGAGTGAAGCGCAGGGCCAGAATTGCATCACCCGGAGTCAATTGGAGCACCTGGTGATATTCCAAAATTTGTTACAACAGCCACCACCTTGAAAAATATTCTTGTTCAAAAATCGTTGCAACAACAATCATCCTGGAGCATATTCTTGTTCATCATGTCGACAGAGGAAGGTTGATGCAATAAAAAAACCATGCGAAACCCATGCCAAGAAAGTCATCCATACAAAACTGGAAACGTTGTAACCAGCATCTGATTTGCCACCTATCGGTAGCCCACTCTTTTTACTCATCATCATTCAAATACTTAGCCACCCACCTCTGGTATTCTTCGTCACTTGGCTGGTCAAAATCAATCACCTCTTTTACCTTTGTACTATAAGGCAAATACTTTACCACTACCTTATTAGCATCTCTTTCAAAAGATTCCAAAAATGAGCCGGTACCAATAATCTTATCCATACAATTTACCAACAAATCATAATCTGAGTCATCACAAATTATTTTAATTTGATTATTGATGACTTTACTTGTTTGATCCTGCCATTGTTGGAGTGTTCTGATTTCCCCCTACTCATCAGTTATATCAGGTAACAGTGTGTTACCCCAATCATTGAAGTTCTTTACCAATTCCCTAATCTTCCTACTTAGATCATCTGGTAAGGTCTGAAAACCTTGCAATAATTTAACTAATATATAAGTAGGCTTCAATGATTGGGGTATGTTATTTACATCAAACTTTGAGGCTTTATTCATAACATCTAGATTATTTAATTAAAGATATCAAGTTTCCACAATCCATCAAGTAGTGCTATTAATTTCTGGATTTGATTATGTTTTGGTTTTTCACATCGACGTTTCGAATCATACTACTAGATTATTTTCCCTAGGGGTCCAATTTTGAATTATTGGAATCACTATCCCCTGATCCCTATCAATATTATTTATTGCTTCAAATAGCAAAGAATACAAAGAATGTATAGAGGGCAGTTTATTATCCACCTTTTCATTTAAATGCTCCAAAACAGGAGTAACAATTTATTTTTCTTTTGAAAGAAAACCCTCCTCTTTTACCCTTAGTGATGTCTGTAATTGATCAATTTCCTGCATGAGCTGCCTCTTTGTTGGATCAATAGAGCACTTTGTTTGTTCATCAACTTGTTCTAGAGGAGGGGTAAGAGTAGTATTTTGAATGGGAGACCCTAGTGTAGAAACATTTGGAGAAGCAAGAGGCATTCACCCTGCTGTGGGAGGTGATGTGCTGGTTCCTGGAGCATTGGATGTTTCCCTAGTATGTCTATACTTGAACCTTTCTACTTCAGTTTGTAGCTCAACATTCCTCTGTTGCATTTTACTATATTCTTCAATTAAATTGTTATACTTCTCCATTAGGCTCTTTCTTTCAACCTCCTCCCTTTTAGTAGTCTTTTGGGCCAACTTGGCCACATTCATAGTTAAACTAGTGGCTTCGGTTTTTGTAATATCTGAAGCCCTCTTTATTATTAATCCTCCTTTGAAATTTGGATTAATATTAGCAATGTTTGGCTTTCTTCCTTGTGGAGCCAATGCCCAAATTGCCAAGGTCTCATATTCTTCACTGAAGGCAGAGTTTTTTAATGTTGCCTTAACTTCTTCTTCAGAATCCTGAAAAGGATTCTTGGACTTCCTAATGGCATTGAAATCCACTGCATCTGCGATGTCCCATTCAAGAAAAATCAAAACACCCGACTGATTCACTAGTTGTCTTCCTTCTTCAAGAGTGATGTTTTGAACTCTTCCATTAGTTCAGCTTTCACTTCTTCATCATTCTCCCGATCTGACCTGTCAGGCCTTAGTTCTCTTCTCTCCTTGCATTTATTTTGATATTCCTCAAATTTCATCATCCATGTCAATTGCAAGAATACAGGAGTCTTTACAAATGCATTGTCATCTAAGAACTCCTTGCAAGCCTCCATTCTTGCATCCTGCACACTCTTACCCTTCATATCCAAATCGGATAGAACTAATTTAGCTGACCTAGGAGGGGACAGCATACCAACCTACATGTCTTGATCAGTAACAATAATTTCATCTATGAGATCCTCAGGTAGGTGATCAGTTCTTTGCCTCTTAAGGCTTGGCTCAGGTGGTGGTGATGGGGGACTGCGCTCTTGTGAAGATTTTAATTCAATGATTTTGACAGCCCCAGGTACTTTGAATTTTGGGCGTGGTCATGAAGGCGCCTTGATTATTTTCTTCCCTTTTATGTCTACTTCTTCCTCATCACTGCCAATATCCCTTTTCCTCCTATAGATGGGCCGCCTTTTTGTAGGCTGACATACTAGCCTTGTTTCAATTAGCATATCACTTTGTCCTTGCATATCCAGACTTAGCCTTAAATTTATCTTTTTGGTTGTCAAGGTGTCCATTATCTCCCTGAAATTATTTATTAAAAAATTAATTCTCTTGTGGCATGGAGTGAATTCTATCAATGGATCATATGTCAGATCCATTTCATGCACAATATCCATTAGCTTACTATAAGCTATCCACTTTTTCTTGTTAAATTCATGTCTCTTTAAATCAAATTCATTCCTGATCAGGTCCTCAGGTAAATTGAACTCATGTTCAAATTTTCCACCTTTTATTCTTTGTCTGAAAAGAGAAAAGAAACCTTCAGGATCATGTTGTCACCTTGGACCAAATCTTAAATGGTAATCAACAAAGAATTTGTCAAAATGTGTCCATCCTCCCTTTGAAAATGTAAAGTCAGACACTACTGTATAATTAGGGAATAATGTTCCCTTCCCCTTTCTAGTTAGGTTATCTTCATGAATACACCCCATCTGCCACATAACTTCTGCAAACCCTAGTCTTGGTGGCACGACTGTAGTATATGAGGGGTTCCTTGAAATCCATATATTCTCAAGACAGTGCTGACTGGATATGGGATAATGTCACCCCAGTTATGTAAAACCCTCAATTTTGGTTTCCTCTCCTTCGGCCTAAGGAAATCATGCACTTCCTGAGGGATCCTAGGTACATTTACCATCAATCTAGCCCTCAATCTTGCAGCAAAACAATTATCAAATTGCACATAACTGGTGCTTTCCTTATTACATGACAAATCTGTAGCCCATATCTATACTGGCAATCTTTCTCCATTAACTGATTGTCTTAAGTTCATCTTCTCAACAAAGAAATCAGCATTCCTAAACAAGAACATATGCATCAACATGGAATACTAAAAGAATTGAGTACTAGTATCACCATTTTGTAGCTTCAACAATCCTTCATCTATCCTCTCCACCAAAAAAGAAGCAAAGTCATATGTTACAGAGAAGTTAGGGTGTTGTATTTGCACCCCCATGAACATGTATGCAATCGACATTATTGCACCAGGGCTAAAACCCAAAATCTGACATAGTGAATAGAAAGTAGCCAGGAAAGGCTTTCCAAAACAATTCAATCTAAAGGGTTCCTAGTCACTAGGGATGATGTAAAATTTTGAACCCCCTGCCTTAACCGAATGAGGTGGAAGTAGCTTAACCCTAAAAAGAGATTGGAATTTTGTATACAAGATTAATAGGAACCAAGTCATCACTTGGCTAACTCAATTCAAAAGTCTGTTGGATAACATCTATGTTAATTTCTAATAGAACCCCTCCATCATTATCTCTGATTACTCATGTGATAGGGTCATATCTTTTGGCCATTACTCTAAGTAAGTCCACATCAGGGAACACATATGGAACAACTAGCTTTCCCATGTCATACATCCATCCATTTGAAAAAGGATGAGGCAAATTCCTCTGTCCATACCATAATCTAAACATTTCTAAGCCTGTGAGTGGAACCTTAGCATCAGCAATGTTGGAATTATTACACACCAACCCCTCCCCTAGGATTTTCCCTCGCATCAACACCAAACCTTTCCTTCTCTCATTTGTTGATAATGGAAATTGATCTAGGAAATCATCATACAAGTTTATTTTCAAATACTCAATGTGGCCAGAGTGTTGCTTGATTGGTGCTATTTTAGACAAAATAGGGTCTCACTACAATGTTACACTTGAAGTGGCTATGACTAAGCAGAGATAGGAAATTATAGAGTAAAAATATCGCAATTCCTCACAATTTATGATTAAACAATAGCCCTAACAAAATGTTTTAATGAACTTGGTAACCAAACATGGCAGGCCTTTCCCAAATTTAGGTGTAGAATGACTGGGAAATAGGGAAAATTAACTCATGGCTTTTTTTGCACAAACTCCAATTTCTTGCAGCAGTTGCTCGCAATTTCACCTTTGGCTATGAAACTATTTTCATGAAATACTTAGATGCTTTATGATACAAATGAGACTAGTAAATTGATTTTATGTCGATCAAATTCTACCAATGGATGTCTCATCCACCATTAAAGCTCACTCGCGGGCTACACGAACGGCCCCAACCATAATTTTATACATATTTAAATTTGAGCCGTTGATCCTTCAGTTTGATCAAATCATTGATGACCATCTTCAAAATAAACTAACATAATCGCCAATATGGCAATAAAGGGGCCCACT
>VDFB02086081.1:267632730-267648288 GCA_007258455.2 Sequoia sempervirens
ATTGGCTTGAACTCGAGTGTAATTTGCTTGTTGTCAATATTAGTTATCATCTTGCATCTATACTATTGGTTTGTTTTTTACTATTGTAGACATCTAAATTTAACCACCTCCATATGGTCAAAGTCGTCTCCTTAATCATTTCTTTGCTCATCTAATCCGTCCTCTTTGCCGGTATTAATTAAATCAATCATTTAATTATTATTATGTGTCCTCCATAAGGTTTCCAAAGTATTTAATTTAATAAATAATTTTCCCCTCTTTCCTCTCTAAATTAAATAAATGTATCAAGTTATTTCATTTAGTCATATTATCTTTTGGAATTTTAAATTTATTTTTAAATTCCTCACTTTCTCTCTCATTTTCACATCCTCCAACTTTTGCAAGTTGGTCTCTAATCCCTCTTAGCAATTTAACCCTCTTTCTTAGTCAATTAATTTATGGTTAAGATGTGCACACCCCTAATCTTCATTAGGGTCCCATCCTCCATAATTTCCCACTCGCCTCTAATCTGTCATTAACTTGTCTAATCAAGTACTTGCACAACCTTAATCACTTAATTAGGTCATCCCTAATCCCCATATCATTTATGGAATGTGTCCTTAGTCAACTTCATTAAAAGCTTTCTCTTTTTGAAGAAGGCACTCCATTCCCCATGTGAATTTTTAATTCACATTTAATCCCAATGCATTTAAACTAAATTTTGCAATTCCTTCTCTCATCCCATGAAAATATTTGAAGGAATTTTAATTCCCCACATGTCCTCTCACCCACATTGGGACAAGGACCTCTTTTATGAGGAGATCTTGTCCAATCCGAAGGTACTATGTACCACCTCCATGTCATGTACTATCCTTCCACCTCATGTACACATCACCTCTTTTAAGCCACTTCACATGCCACATGTCAAGATGTGAGGGCTTGTGAGTTCTCAACTCACCTTAGCCCTACATCTTGATCTTGGTGGCTCAATTTTGACCGTCCATTTTCCTAGAGAATTCCAAAATCTCTATAAATACCCCCTCTTTTCTCTCATTTTAAAGGAGATCATTCGTGCTAGCCAAACTCTTGCAAAAAATTTCCCTTCAAGCAGCACGGCGTTTTGCTTTTATCCCCCACTTATCTATACATCCCTCATATGCATCTCACATTTGCATCTCTTGCCATCAAAGATACATACAACACGCAAAAGATCAAAGGAGCCAACCAAAGATGGGTCGAGACAAAATTAAAGGTTCCATTTTTATTTGTCTTTATTTTGTATTAGATCCAATAGGCTAATCTTAAGGTATGGGGTGTCTTTTGTTATTTTTGCACTCTTTGTTTTATTCCATTCATTTTCTAACGCAAAATTTTCCTATCACATTTAAAACGTCGGTCGGACCCTAAGCTGAATTCTCTTGTTTTCATTTGCTATTTTTGACTTTTGCGGTCACAGGGTACAAAAGAGGCGGACCGACCTATAGAGGTAGACTTGAATTTCCTAAGAACCCGAAGATTTGACTAACGGATAAATGGACCACCACCCTCGCGCTAAAGGCGATTTCGACCTTGTAGAGGGCAGCTACCTGCACCCTCCACGTCTCGAGAGAAAGTATTTTACGCCAGGATTCTTCTGAAGGCGGACTTGACACCAGGTGGACCTAACCTACAGCTTGATTCAGGACTATTTCTGAACTGATCCGAGACTTGACTGCCGAATGATCGGACGACTGCTTTCATTGGACTGACACTACATAGATGGATTACCCTAAGACAATTTTTTTTTCCGAGGAGTAAAATCTCACTTTTAATATTTTGGGTTGTTTTAAAGGGTTTTTTAACCCTAATTTAGGTACATAGTTTAACTAGGGGTGTCAATTAACCTTGTTTGACATGTTTGTGGGTGAGCTATTTGACGTATCAAATCCCCTTGCGCTATTCGATGATCCTGGGTGACGAGAAATCGTCGCTTACCAAGTCCTTTAAGTCATCCTTTTTTATTTTTCTTAGTGGGACCTGCTTGGGGATTTCATCACCCCAAGGGACGATTCCAACCACACATACCGACGAGGTATATAAAGGGGGGAGAGTGAAATTTATACCTCAATCCAACCACGTTGTAATTGGCGAAGTGTCGAGATGACGTGAAGAGTTGGTCTAAGCCTTTAAGGTTCTCAACTCATGCTTGTCACGGGTTGGTGTTCACTGTTTGGGCCTCACATACCGGGTGTATATCGAGGACTCCCTAGTAACCATGTTCATCCTAGATTAGAAGACTTTGTTGGTCATACCTTCTCTACTAGACTTAGGTTTATGTTTGCTTGAATTGTCTTCTTTGTGCAAAACTAGTGATTATCTGATTCATTTCACTCAGCCATATCCTTTTCATTGATGATTGTTGTGTTTTGAGTCCATTTCCTTAGTCTTTTTTTCAAAATTGAAATTTAAACCTATCCAGGGGCAGACCTGACCTATAGATAGGTGGACTTGCCCTCCCGACAGGCAGACCAGCCCTCCCAATAGGTAGACCTACCCTGCAGGGGCGAACCTAACCCATCCAGGGCCAGACCTGGCCTATAAACCAGTCTTTTGGAGCCTGTTTTAGCCATTTTTGGACAACTTTTGCTCCATAGGTAGACCTGCCCTCTTGATAGGTGGACCTAACCTCTAGATAGGTGAACTTTCCCTCCATAAGTGGACCTAACCCATCTAGGGGCGGACCTAACCTTTGACCCATCCCTTTCAGGCCTGTTTTGGCAAAATTTGACCATCTTTCGTTCCTTGCCTGGACCTGACCAATCTAGGGGCGGACCTAACCATTGACTCACTCCTTTCAAGACTGTTTCGGTAGAATTTGACCATCTTTTGTTCCTTGGGTGGACCTAACCCACCTAGGGGCAGACCTGACCTTTGACCCACCCCTTTTAGGCCTATTTTGGAAAGATTTGACCATCTTTTGTTCCTTGGGCAGACCTGCCCTTCACAAGGGCGGGCCTAACCCTTTACAAATCAACTTTCTCATTTTTTTTGTCATTCGGGATCCTCATTTCACCATTTTGATCACTCATCTCCCCGTTCTGAACATCCGTACACTCGTTTCGAGAGTCTGCCTACCATCCTAAACGTTCATCCCCTCAGTTCGAGCATCCCTTCACCCATTCAGAGTCCTCATTTACCCATTTCAAACCCACGTTTTGATTATCATTTCCTTGTTTCAAACCACCGGTATCTCATTGAAACCTCGTTAAAGCAGTTATCCAAGTTGACCTAGGTGTTCATCTCTAGTCGTCATCCATCAAACTGACTTAGGATTGTCATCCATCCTAAGTTGGTCATCCTCATTGGCCCAATCAATCCACTTCAATCTCAAGTTGGATTTGGTGTTGTTATCATACATCCACCCTTTAGTTGATTAATCAACACCTAGCATTACCAAGGATCACTCTTGAACTCGGTTTCAGATTCTGATCATTATCATTCATCCTAATCAATCATCAATCCAAATCAAATCATCATATCATCCAATTCAAATCAACCAATTGTCTACCAATCAACCCAATCCAATCTCATCAAACAAAATCCACTTCGGTCGAACCAAATCAATCCTACCGAGCCACATCCTCGTCGGCTAATCAATCATCAAATCGAATCAATCCTATCAAGCCACATCTTTTTCGGCTAATCAATCATCAAATCAAATTGATCCTTTCATCACCAAGGTCATTCTAGCATCCTAGTCCATCATATCATCTTGCATGCTGATTCAAACCCAATCAGAAACAAGGAAAATGGTCGAACAACAATCTCAACCAAACATCCCTCAAGATCCGAACAACCCAGTTAATGTTTCACAAGACCCCCATAACGGTGTGAACATCCCTCAGGATCCGCACAATGGTACATCATCACAATCCAATATTGACAGTCAAAACACATCACCACCTGAGGATGAAAACATGGTCATTCAACCCGAACTTACATTTGAGGAACACTTTAGTAAACCCTACCAATGTGCAAATGATTGACCACCTGCTCGAAAGACATGGGGAAGAGATCTTGGCACATCTCATTGAAAAATGTGTCAAACTTCCACCAGGTGTTGACTTATCCAAATACAGTGGTTCCACATCTAACGTACCCCAAGGTTCACAAAACACACCAGGAAGTTCATAAGCCCCCAATGTTCCTCTAGTAGAAGGTTGGAATCAACCTGAATTTGGCAACGTCGTTCTATATCCCATTAGCAATCCCCCACATCTTGCAATCTCAGTAGTGGGGGCTCCTCAAAAAAATGATCCCAATGATTCTTTTTCCTTTGGCATGCCACAAAACGTTCTGCAACCACTGCCACTAATGCTAACAACACCATCCCTTTCAAATCCACCTCCTGTCAGCACTGGGGGCAGCCCATTTACTGCATTTCCTCCACCTTCTAGAGCCACAAACCTACCATCGCCTTCGTATGTATCTCCACAGCCTCCCTAATCTAACCTACCACCTTTGTTATTGCCACAAGGTGCATCCCAACCAAGCGCCCCTTTTGGTACCCAACAACCACCTTTGCAAAACACCCCTACATTATCTCAGCCGCCCCAACAACAACCACTATATAACCCAATGATTTCTTCGCAACAACCACCATACTAGTCACAAAGCAATCCATCCTAACTTCCCACTCAAACCATATCCTCGTTCCTCGCATCCATCCTACGCTCGCAAACTCAAACACAATACAACATCCCGTCTTGGCCCACACAACATCTTACATCACATCAGCAACCACCACAACATCATTATTACTATAACCAACAACAGTCCTAGCAACAACCACCTTATGCGGCCTCCCAACAGTTGCAACAATACCATCAGTATCAGCAAGTCAATCCGCAACATCACATCCCAACTCCTCAGCAACCTACCTCACATTTTTATCAAACAAATCTTTACTATACCTCACAACAACCCCCATACCAAAAAAATACCTTGGCTTACCAGCAAGGGATGTCATCATCCTACCAAAATCCATACCTCAACATTCTAACGCTCTCTCAGCAGGATCCTTTATCGTCCTACCATCCATATCCATCCAACCCGTCACCAGTCAACTCAAATCTATTAGAAATCAAAGCCGCTTTGAAAGATCTTCAAGCTAGGACTGGCAAACAATCGTTCAAGTTCGAAGACATATGCCTGTATCCATTTGATCCCTCCATCTCATTGATCCCCTTCCCTAAACATTTTGAAATACCAAAATTCGATAGATATAGGGGGAACAAAGATCCTAAGGCTCACTTGCAGGAGTTTTACTCCCATTGTCAAGAGGTTATGCACAACGACAACTATCTCTTGCGCCTGTTCCCACGAAGCCTGACATGCAATGCCCTAGAGTGGTTCGTGAGCCTTGAACGAGGGTCCATAAAATATTTTGTGGACCTGTCCAAAAAATTTGTTTCCTACTTCTCTTTCAATTTGGAGGACACTGACACCTTAGATCTCCTCAAAGAGAAACAATGTGAGGGGGAACCCTTTGCTAGCTACCTTCAAAGGTGGCGTGCACTAGCAAGCCAAATGAAAACCCCTCTAAAAGAGAAGGACATGGTCACCCTCTTCGTGGAAAACTCTCATCCCAACATGGCTCATAATTTTAGATTACACTGTGTCACCACTTTCACAGAGATAGTGGAAAAGGGACCCATCCTTGAACATGCCCTTGTTGCCAAAGGGCACATCAAGATACACAACCATGACAAAGAAAGGCCATTCGATGACAAGCCACATTTTTGGAACAAGAACAAGAATGAAGTGAATGACGACGTCACTAATACTAAATGCATCCAAGTGGCTAATACATCCCAGAGACAACAACCATCCATACCTAATGCCATAGCCATACCACAGGGGACACCTCGTCCTCCTCAATAGCCAAACCAGAATAGTCAGGGGAATGCTAAACGCCAGTATGCTCAATTAGGAGAACCCTTGAGTGTCATCTTCAATAAGTTGTTACAGGTCAACTATCTGATCACGTACCCTGTCACCAAACCACTTGATGAATCCAAGCCTAAACCTGCCTGGTTTAGGGAGAATGAATATTGTGAATTCCATAAAATCAAAGGAAACACTCTGAATAATTGTCAAGGTCTCAAAAACTATGTCCAAGATCTTATCAATCAAGGAGATATCAAAGTTGACACTAGTCAAGCTTCATCATCCAATGCTCAATTACAGATATATCAAAATGCCTTTCCAAACCATAATCAAGGTGCAAGTACTTCCAACAACAATCCCCAAGACAACAACACAAATAATGTAAGCTATACGAATGTACCCCTCAATTACGAGGGTATTATTCATTACATTGAGCAGGTAGAACCCCGTGTATCTATGATACATGTCAAAGCCAAAGACCCTCATTGTGTTGTTACTACACGACGAGCCCGCATCATTGTCCCTGCAGCCTTTGCACCCGCCCAACCAAGTCCTGTGAACTCTAAGTACAACATTCTGGATCACTTAGGAAAGACCCCTGCTCAAATCTCAATCTTGGATCTACTTAAGTCTTCTCTTGTACATCAAGAAATCCTCAACAGAGCCTTACAAGAAACCCATGTACCTAATGACATCGATCCCACATGATTACAAGCTTTGGTAGGACACCTAGCTTTATCTTATCAGCTACACTTCAGCCATAATGACATGCCAAATATTGATGCCAATCACAACCGCCCCTTGCACATCAAAGTCTTGGTTTCCCGTCATAAAATAAAAAGAGTCTTGGTAGATAATGGCTCTGCCCTCAATCTATGTACTCTAAAATTCATAAAAAAGTGGGGTACACTCAAGTAGATTTAAGCAATCAAATCATCATGATCAAGGCCTATGATAATGCAGAAAGGAATTCTGAGGAATTATCAGTCTTCCTATCTAGGTGGGACCTGTAGTTTAGTACACTACCTATCATTTCCTTGATCTGTACTTACCAATAATATCCTCCTTGGCCACCCATGGCTCCACGCTATGCAAGCCATCCCCTCCACGTACCATTAGTGCCTAAAATTCCTAGTTAATGGAAAAGATATCACCATTTATGCTGACCCCCAACCATTTGAATACTGTCGCGCTTTAGAAGCATCATTTCCCCATTTACATTATTGTCTTGGGGTTGAAATGGGGGCATCTCAGTCATCATCCGCCAATCCACCCTCCACCACGATAGCCACTCCGTCTTCCATCACCAATCCTATAGTCACAAAAGTCCAAATCATTGATAAGGGGTGTGGTGAATACAAAATGCATACTGCTCTTAATGTAGCAACCATGCCACCGTCACTACATGAGGACGGTCAACCTTCACATGCTACTCCAAAGGAAGACAAGACTATCACCTTCAGTGCAAAAAACATTCCTACTACCACTTTTAGGTCCCCAAGTATCAAGATAGATGCACCAGAAGAGGATATAAGTCAATGGGTATATTGAGAAGAACCCCAACCAGATCCCCCTCTAAAAGAATACTTTCGTGAAGCATATCCTTACGCCTAAGTTTGCAAAGTATAACTACCAAGGCAAAATTTGTGTAAATAAGAATAGGCGCTTGCAACCTATTGATACACAAAGCCGCCAAAGAATGTAGGCAAGCATCGACGGTAAAAAAGTAGAAAGGCCCTGCAACATCATCTAATACCTCCACTAGTGTTGTCATGGATGATGGCTCATTGGAAGTACTACTAGAGGAGGAATTCATCATACGTGCATATGATGATGTCGATCACACTGACCTATCATCCATGTTCAAATGCCTATCCGTTTGTACCATTAGCCTATCCCTTTGTCACCCTGAGCTTATTGATTGGGACCCACAGCGACAAACACCCATCAATATGTTTCTGTGATTACATATGTCAACCTTATGCGATTAGGGGAGGATGAACACCACCGCAAAAATAAGAATAAGAAAATAAACGCAACATCTAGTGACAACCTCCCTGAGGCACTTCCTGACCTTGAAAAAGTAAAGATAAATGATGCATCCGATGGTGAAAACCTCAAAGAGGCGCTAGAGGATGGAGATGTTCATCTTCCCCTTGTGGGAACTCAGTTATCTACACGGTCATCCATCCTAATTGAAGAGACTCGAGAAGTTAATTTGGGTACTACCAAAACTCCTAAGATCACATATGTGGCCAAATCACTCTCAAATCCAGAATATGCAGTCATTGTCCAGTTACTCCAAGAGGGTATTGTTAACTTTTCTTGGTCATATTCAGACATGCCAAGCTTGGACCCCGCTTTAGTGGTTCATCATCTAGACATTCACCCTGATGCCAAGCTTGTCAAATAGAAGCTCTGCAAGATGCATCCACAGGTAGCATTATTAGTCAAGAAGGAACTAGAGAAGTTACTAGATGTAGGTTTTATCAGACCAATTGACTACTCTGATTGGATCTCCAATATAGTACCACTTGCCAAACCAAATGGAGACATTCAGATCTACACAGACTTTAGGGATCTTAACAAGGCCTGCCCAAAGGACGACTTCCCTCTGCCTAACATTGACATGTTGGTCGACCTCACCGCAGGACATGAGATGTTATCCCTTATGGATGGTTTTTCTGGTTATAATCAGATCCAAATTGCACCTGAGGACCAACACAAGACCGCTTTCACAACACCTTGGGGTACTTTCTGTTACAATGTTATGCCCTTTGGTCTCAAAAATGCAGGGGCGACATATTGTGGAAATGGCAAATATCTTCCATGACCTCATCCATATCATTACCATGGAGGATTATGTTACCCATTTGTTAGAAAAATATAGAACCCAAAGGGTAACATCCTACCATCCTAAAGAAGATCTTTGAATGGTTGGAACATTACAAGTTACGACTAAATCCAAAAAAATGTGTCTTCGATGTTACATCAGGAAAATTGTTGGGTTTCATAGTCTCTCGAAGGGGTATTGAGGTTGATCCCACCAAGGTGAAAGCTATTCTGGACATGCCACCCCCACGCAATATGAAGCAATTAAGAAGTCTTCAAGGGAAGATGCAATCCATTTACCGGGCCTACAGCCCACCTCATGGATAAGGCTGATCCATTCATTCATCTTCAAGAAAGACTCAACTTGATGGAATCAACATGTATGTGCTCTCATTAAGATCAAGAATACTCTCCCATGGAAAATCTCCACTGAGTAGTCTCAAAGACAATATGTCCTTGACATTACGCTCACCATCTAGTAAAATTAATTACAAAATTGACCCACTAAAGTATCCGTTATCCAAACCACTTAACCCTGGGTCGGGGATATGGGTCATGACCCTATGAGCAGAATATAGAGTATGTGAGCCTTAAAATCCATAAAGGACAAGTCATAGCTGATCGCTGGTCAAGGTGCCATTAGTATATGCTGACTGACACTGAATTTCTAGACAAAGAAGTTTACATAGTTACAGAAGCACCAGCTTGGACACTATATTTTGATGGCTCATACACTCATAATGGATCAGGTGCAGGGAATTTTATTAGTTACCCCTCAAGGTGACTACATTCCAAAATCATTCAAGATAGCATTCCTATGTACCAACAACATCACAGAGTATGAAGCCCTCCTCATCGGCCTCCAAATTGCAAAACAGTATCATATAACTCACTTGAAAGTCTTTGGTGATTCATTGTTAGTCATCAAGTAGGTTAATGATGAATTCCTAAAAATGGATGATAAGTTGTTACCCTATAAACGCATGGTGGATGATTTCAAGGAATATTTCACCTTCATACAATTTGACCAAATTCCTAGGGTACAGAATAAATCAGCTGATGCAATGGCCACTATTGGCTACCTGATTGACATGCCTAAATATTGGACAGAATGTGAGTTCCTTGTAGAAAAAATTTTAATCCCAACATATGATATTCCTGAGATTGACATGGTGTGCAATATCGTGGGTCTCACTTCCCCCTAGTACTAGGACATATATACCTATCTCCATGATAATATTCTACCCCTAGACCTCACATGAAACCAACAAAAATCCTTTATTCAATGTTCAATCTGATACATTATCATCGGTGATACACTTTATCGCCATGGGTATGATGGAATCCTCCTTAGATGTCTGAATGAGACTTTTTCCCATTTAAACTAACAGAGGTACATAGTGGTGTTTGTGAGCTCTATTCAAATGGTAAGTGGCCCGCCAAAAGGATTCTCCTCGAAATGATATTATTGGCTCACATTACATGATTAGTGAATTTGTAAGAAGTGCCTTCCCCGCCAACAACATGCAAATTTGATTCATGCTCCAGCACACGATCTTCAGCCCCTCCTAGCGCTATGGCCCCTTCTCAATGGGGTTTCGACTTGATTGGAAAGATTTACCCACCATCCTCTCATGGCCATACATTCATAATTACTGCCACTGAGTACTTCACTAAGTGGGTGGAAGCAATGCCACTCTCACAGATCACCGATATTCAGATCTCAAAATTCATCCTTTACCATATTCTTTACAGATATGGTATCCCATCCACTATCCTCTCCGATAATGGAAAACCCTTCAAAAACCAAGCCATGAAACACCTCTGTGACACCTTTCATATCCAACATCGTTGGTCAACGCCTTATTACCCCTAGGGTAATGGTCAGGCAGAAGCAACCAACAAGACCCTTATCCACATCCTCAAAAAGGTTGTCAATAATACCGGTCAAGATTGGAACCTCCATATTCATCCTTCCCTCTGGGCATATCACACCTTCATCTGTACCCCTACAGGTGCCACTCCCTATTCTTTAGTCTATGGCACTGAAGCCATCTTGCCAATTGAAGTTGAGATCCCATCACTGAGAATTTCCCTAAAAAATCTTATCAGTGAGGAGGATGCTCATGTTGCACGGCTTGCACAACTAGAGTTACTTGATGAAAGAAGAATCAAAGCATGTGATCATCTGCAAGCATATCAGAACTGCCTCAAGTGTAACTACAACAAGAAGGTTCTTCCTAAACAATTCTAGGTTGGTGATCTCATTCTTAAAGAGAACCAGTGTACCCAACAGGACCGAGACAAGAAAGAGAAATTTGAGGCAAACTGGTTGGGGCCTTATATCATAGCCGCTAAATATGGATCTGGGGCATACAAACTGACTACTCTTGAAGGAGAGCTCCTTGAAGAATCCATCAATATCATGCATCTGAAGAGGTTCTACACCTAAGTCTGCTTGGTAACCCCACTTGATCAAAAAAATTAATTTTTTTTTTATAGAAAAATCCAAAAAAATATGTCCTATGGTGAAAACCACCTTTTGGTGGCCTCAGATAAGTACGGGTGGTGAAAACCTAGTAATAGGCATCATCTGTAGAGGGCTTAATCATTATCTACCTGGCATCCTAGTTATTTTATGCTTCCTCACTATCATCCTCACCCATCCCATCCTTGGCCGCTTGGTATATTTTTCTTGAGCATTGGATGATTCATCTTGGTTATCCCTCATCCTGAGATTTTCAGTATCCTGCTCTGAGATTATGTCATTCATTTGATCATTGGTTAGTTTGTGTCTTCATATAGCCCCCCCCATTGTGTCAGTCTCCATCTAGATCTCATCCTGTCGTGTCTTTAGCCGAATTATGTTGCCCCTGCACTGTCACGTAGGCAAGGCTAATCATTTGATCTGCCCCTGGGGTATTTTGACCATCCTGTGTTGGTCGTTCATCATCTGCCTTCATCATCCTCTTTCCTTTATATCCATGGTCTTTTCTTGAACTATGAGGGCTCTATGCTTTCACGTAGGCAAGGCTAATCTCCGATCGGCCCCCGAGCCCCTAGGTATGTAGGGTGTGTTAGTCTGTTTCCTTGTTTAGCTCATTCTTCACAAACAAAATCCCCTAGTGTCAAGACATCTGGTTAATGAAAAATATCTTGCGTCAACTGGGTCATTTTAGTTTAGCATCCAGTATCGGTCTTAACAGGATACATCCTTCCTAGCAGACCGCATCAATCCCATCCATCCCCTTGATCCTATGGAAAAGGCATTTTGAAATTGATTGCAATTTTTTGATGCTTTTGGACTTTGTTTATCATTTGAGCTCCCTATCAACACTTTTCATGGTCACCTTGATCCATCATATCATGGTGTGCTTTGACTGGTCAACATAGGGGTGTATCTTGATCTTTTCTTTGTTGTTGTCTTCTCGGTTGTCCCATGTAGTACCCACCAAGATCCCTGAGGTCTTGTGTGTTTGTGGTTATCCCAATACCTGGCCCGACCAAGGTCATCGTGACCTTGGGGTGTCGGGATAGCCTTTTTCTTTATTGTGTTTGTTTCATGCATTGGATGCCAGCTCACCTTGGTCTTACTTATTAGGGTATTTGGTATCTTATGCTATAGAAAAAATCAATGCTCCGAAGGTGGAAAATTGCATTCTTGACTGCATTTCATTTCACTACATACATTCTTCATTCAACCTTCTTCATAACCCAGGACTTGTGATTTAGGTTGTGCAAGGGCTTGACTCTTTTCCCTCCTGATCTTCCTCTTAGGATACTAATGGTTTTTTGACAGGTGCAGTATTACACCCACAGTACACCTATCGCCTATCCACACTCCCATGCAAGTCCTTACTGACACTTAGGTTTGCATTATAGGAACTTATCTTTCATTCATATTTCATGTTACATTATAGATTCAATATATTTCATAGTTCATAGGCTAATTAGATTAAGCATCGTAGTTTCATTTAACCCATATACGTCCATATTAACATTTACATAATGCATGCATTATATTGTTGGCTACATCCCAATTACATTTCGTACCAAATATTCATATCATCTTGCATTATCAATATTAATATATGCATAATCATCCATCCACATAAGCATACAATATCATATACATGTGCATAAATAAATCAAATCATCCATCCACATAAGCATGAAGTATCATATACATGTGCATAAATAAATCAGATCATCCATCCACATAAGTATGAAATATCATATACATATGCATACATAAACTGAATCATCCACCACAAAGAACATAATGCATAGTGTCAATAAGGACTATCCCATATCATAATCAAAATAATACAATGTACATCTCGTCACAAAGTCTCAAGCATAATCTACCACATATCCATCATATATCATCAAATAAGGTACAAAATCCAGAGATGTAGAGCACCTCTAATCTCTACCGATAAGTACTTGTAGACACATAAAATATACTGATTGACATCGTGCACTTGATCTTGACTTACTAACATCATTTCTTCTTGAATCATCCCTTGGTCTAACCATTTAATCAAATTCCCCTATCTAATTAAATTCATCAACTTTCATCCCTTAATTAAATAAATCATTTTGTCTAATTAAGTCTCTTTTTCTTGTTAATTAAATCAATCCATCTGATCTAATTATCCCTATTTAATTAAATAATCAATTTTATTTGATTAAATCTCTAAAGTCTATTTATTAAATTAAATAAATTAAAACCTTATTTGATTTAATCTAACACCATCTCTTTTAATTAAATAAATCAAAATCCTTGTTTAATTAATCTTTTGTCATATTCCTCTCTTATTTGATTTAAATAATTCATAAATTTGAGTCAAATAGGTCACATCATCTAACCTCTCTCATTAAATTAATTAACCCTTGACTAATTTAATCTCATCTCATGTCACATCCTCTAGATAATGCAAGTTGCACATGAAAATAGATTTAATTCATTTATTAAATCTTTATTTTCCTCACAAGGCATCTTTTGGAATATTCTCAATTTGAATTCAAAATTTCTAAGTCAACATGTACATCCAACAAGGCAATAAATTCATCTTACATGTCCTTGTCTTGAGCCAAGTGGTATTTATTGTATTTTCCTTCCTCTTGTATGTCATTTCATAACAATGAAACCAAATTCATGCATTTATTGGCACAACCCTAAATCTTGCACATCCATCATCCATTCATATAGCTTGACAAGTGGCATCATATATCATTGGATGAATGTTATATGTCCACATTGCTCAAATTCTGGACATTCATCTATCTAAAATTCTATAAGTAAATAAAGAGTCTATCCTCATTTGATCATCCACAATCCAAGCAAAGTTACCATGCTCAAATATCTCTTGAATTTTATCCATTATCATTTAGTCATAGCTAGGTTTTTGTAGATTTGGCTTGGAGTTCTCATCTTTCATCAAAAAAGTGGATCAATATCATCAATACAATCAAGCTTGCAATCTTAGGAATTGGGAAAGGGCCAATTTTCATATCAAATTGGCACCAATTCCCCCATGGGATCATGAGTTTGCACATTTAAATTAGGATTCAAGCTATTTCATTGTTTTTATTTTGTTCTTCATTGTTTTCTTTCCTATTTTGAGTTTGTAAATGGATTTCACGGGGAATCCTTGTTTTAGTTTGCAACTCCTTGTTTAACTTGTTTACTCATGTTTTTTTGCAAGTAATAGGAAAAGGGTTCACACATTTAGCGCTAGAAGGAGGGCAGCATCTCACTTTCAATTAGTTTTTTTCAAAAATTCTGCGTTTTGATTCACACACAGAAAATTCCAACGCTTGGATCTTAGCGTCGCTATTTTGGCACTGCGAGCTCTTCAACGTCGCTATATGGCACTGCTCAAAACACAAACTCCGATGCTAGACTCATCCCACCGAAATATTTGAATTTCAAACTCCGCCGCTGGACTCACCGACCTATAGAAATTGTCAAAAAAATATTAAACTCCGACGTTGGATGAAAACTACAATGTGGGGTGAAAAGAGCGACGTAGTTGAGCTCTCTGTCCCGACACAGAGCGACGCTGACTGGTAAGTGGTGCTCTGAGGGCACCACTGAGAAAACAAACTGCGACGCACTCACGAGTTGTGATGCTGGAAGACAGTAAAAAGGGAAAATTTAATTTTAGCACGTGTCTTTTGATTGATGATCAATTTATATTCTGTTTTCTGGTTTTTAACTTCTGTATTTTCCAGAATCTAATTGGTTTTCCTCACTTGTAGGTTGGATATTGAAAACAAAGGAAGGAGGAGCATGATGGCGATATTTTGTTCAATCAAAGTGTTTTTAAACACTTTAGTGTTTGTTTAACACTTCGTTAAGGATTTATTAGCACTTCTTTCTTAGGACACTAATTTTCCTTTGGGTTTAAAAAGAATCTTCTTGTTTATTTCTTGCAAAGGGCTAAAATGAACTTTAGGATCACAACTTACTAGATTTTGTTTCTTGGATTAACAAATTGAACAAAATGTCTCTCACTTTTGATTTGGTGCTCTAAAAATGAACTCACATTTTGCTTTGGAGATTTAAAAAGAACAAGTGTAACTTTATTTTCTTGAGGGCTTACTTAAACTAAAGCCATTGAAAAAGGATGTATGTGCTTCTCCTCACTTTATAGCGATCTTGAGAATCAAAAGGTCTTTTCATGACTTTTAGGGTGAGACAGGCAATCACCCACACTCGATTTGGGTTTAAAATTGAACATCTTTGTGTGAGTTTGAGTGGGGGCATTGTTACGATATCTCTCTTCCTTGTTGCCAACAAGGATTGACTCG
>VDFB02086081.1:267655883-267686363 GCA_007258455.2 Sequoia sempervirens
ATTTTTGCATCACATTCTAGCGCTAGAAGGAGGGAAAATTGATCATTTAAATTTTTTTAGCTCAAAATCCATGTTCATATTGTTTTGCAGGTTGTAACGAAGCTCAAATGGAAAACATCGATGCTATTTCAATAGCATTTCCATATAGTGACGCTATTTCAATAGTGTCGCCATATAGCGACACTATTTCAATAGTGTCACCATATAGCAATGCTCAGGGAGTTTGAAAAAATGACACGTATTTAATTTGCTAGCGTCAATTTAAATATACTGACACATTTAATTTGAAGATACTGTGAAATGCAGACGGAAACACTCAAACTCACTATTCCGATGCTTTTAAATTCCAAACAGTGACGCCATCATTAGAAGTGACACCCATCAAAATAGTGACACAATCATGCTCACTGGTCTTGCTGTAGAGCGATGCCCAAATCTCAAACTGTGACACTATCGTGTTGGGCGATACCCAACCAGGGTAAGAAGTTTTATGTTTTTTTTTGACATGTGACTTAATTTCTTTAGTTTATCTTATCACTAATGCATTCCTGACTATGTTTTGGTTGTTAGACTAATAGGGTATTGTAGGTCTTAAGGACATTAAGCAAAAGTGAAAGAAATTCTCTTCTCTCTTAAATTCTATGATTGTAACAAGCATTTGACGCTTTAGGGCAATAATAACCCATTTCCATGCTTTCTACTTTCTACTTTAGGAAACAAACTAGAATTTAATTGGGTTTAAAATGAACGTTCAATTTGGACAAAATTGAACCCTCACATCACATCTTTTAGTTGGGCTTAAAATTGAAAATGGCAAACTTCATATTTCAGTTGGTGCTTAAAATGAATTCATCATTGCTTTGAAAGGTTAAAATTGACAACTATTTGCTATGTTTTGTGATTTTCAATTTTGTTGGTGAATGTGTATGTAATTCTCTTGTGTCATTTAGAAATCTTGAGAAACAAAAACATTCTCCAACACTTTGAAAAATCACCCACATCTTTCAATTTCGTTTTAAAATTGAACAACCATGCTAGTGTGAGAAAATGGCATAGTGTATGTTCTCTCTTTGTTCATGCAAGCAAAGATGATCGGACTACAAATGTACTTCCTCACTATTTTTCATCTTTAGAGGGCCTTCCTTGGTGGGAAAAAGTACTCACCCCAAGGGAATGACCCAAGCGGTAACGAGCATAAGCCAGGCTCATCCGAATCACTTTATAAATTTGTGGTTGCAAGGAAAGTTTGCAATCAACGGGCATGATGCATGATAGCTCTCCCCTAGTATCTTTGTGATGCATAAATCCCTTATTCTAAGGGTTGGGAGACCTCTTGAGGGAGTTTATCATAGTGTCCTCTGAGTCGGATGCCCTTATTACAAACCCTTGTGTAGAAGCCAAAAAATCCTTAATATTTGTTGATGTTAGTAACAGTTGTTATGAAGCCACCCCACATTTGTACTATTCAATTGTAGAAATAGGAAAAACTCCTTTTAATCTCTATATTTTAAGGATTTTGAGATTTGGTGGTCTCGAGAAGTGTGTGTCATGGAGGGGAGCTAGTGTCACCAAATCTCTAATTGTTCGCATTGTCTAGTGCATGGAGAAATCCTAGTGGGGATTCAACAAATATAGCCATTTCTATCCTAGGGTTGTAATTCTTGTGAGTTAGTTTAACACTTTGCTTGATTTCAAAATGATCAAAAAAAAAAACATTCACTATCCAAATTTCAAACACTTTGGCTCAAATATGGACTTCTTGAGTTACCCTTCATATTACTGCCTATCCTAAGGATTTATCCTTAGTGATTTCTAAATATCTTGACATTAATCTCAAACCCATATTCACCAAAGACAACATAAGGAAATTATGGCTTTAACCTCATGATTTTCACAAAATGGACATTGTGAAAGTTATGATGTTTTTGACATAAACATCTAGTTTGAAAACATAATAAAATACAAGTGTTTGTGCTAAAATCAATTCACTTAAGCAAAGATAAATTGAAAAATTAACCCCACATGACTATTTGGAGACTGATTTCTCCCATTGAACAACCTGATCTTCTAGGTGCTATAATTCAGCCAAACTTTGAACTCATAAATGGTGAACAAACAGATCTCATTAGCAGTTTGAGAACTTTCACTTTTGAAAATAAGGAAACAAACACAAAGTGGAGAAATGCAGCAACCATTCTAGACGAAGAAGAGGAACATGTCAATATTGAGGCTGGAAGGCCCCTACTACAACGACCTGCATGGCAATAAATATCTTCCTTTCTTCCATAAACTTAAAATGTTCCCACATGATCTCATGAAAAACCAAGATTCCCAAGCCAAGGTCTACAGGTCCTCATTTTAGACTTAGACATCTCACTCCAAAAGCTCTTAAGAAACACCTTTGAGAAGTTCACAAAAATAGAAACAGCTAGGTAGCAAAATTTTATTGACACACTTCAAGGTATAGTCCAGAATTGTATGCATTATTTTGGAGTCAAAATCCTAGTCTTTTTCATGATACTCAGCTCCTCTAAATGATTCATCAAATAGTCATAATCCACAGGGGAAAATCTCCAACACTCCAATTCAAACATAGGAATCATAGAACAAGGTATAGTCAAAAGTGGGCTTCAATATTTTATCACAACTGTTACACTTTGTTGAAAAACTTTTATGCCTGAGCTAGGAGAGCCCGAACAAGGTTGAACATTCCCATCCATCCTCTCATTTTCTAGGATTTGAACATTTTAGAGGTCTAGTATCATTCTCACTACCTTGGTCTTGTCAAAACAAAAGGTTCACTTTAGGTCAACATTGGGTCAAAAATTTCACTCACCCCTTTATCAAATTTCATCCTTCATCTCACCTATCCTTGCAAATTTTCAAATACACCAACACTTTGGGACTTAAACATCAAACCAACTACTACCTTAGCTACTTTATATGTGAAATTTATCCTTTTCCATGCACTTAGTTGAGATAGTTATCATCTTTGAACTAGTTTATCTTGAAGGTCACAAGTCTACCCTAAATATTTCTAAGTTCATTAGCATCCTTTATCCCAACATCAAAACATCAAACTCAAGTCAAAATTATTGTCCCAAAATGCTTGCAAAGATCACTTCCCACATCACCCATATTTTCATCCCACATTATCATCATTTCTCCCAAAAGACTTAGAGCATACCTTTTACCTAGGTTTGAGTCAACTAGAGAGTTCAAACATTGTAAAACACAACACAACTCTCCCATAGATGACACAAAATCTATGGTAAAAATGAGATCACAACACAAGAGAATAATGGAGAAAGACAAAGTTACATTTACCTCAAGTCATCCAAATCCTTTAGTATTTGATCCTAGGAGTCATGTTACACCATCACAACAACCATCATCTCCTTCAAGACCATATGAAATCAAAGACATCACAAACAACCCATTTGATCTCACTAGAGAAGAAATTTTAAAACATCAATCTTTTGAAAGTGTGGCTCCTATCTCCCCAACATTTGTAGCATAGAGTTTAACACAAAATTTAACAACTCCATCACAAGGGCTAAGTCAAACTTACATACCTAGTCTTGGAACCAACCTTGCTAAAGATTTTGGTCACACCTCACCATTTGAAAATAGTACACTTGTGGGTACTCTTGAAACTAATCCTCCACCTCTCACCACCATTTGGACACCTACCTTTGGTTCTCCTCCTATTCCCAAAGACCCAAAATAGCTTTGCACTCTAATTGAACTTCACTATTCCACCACCACATCCACATTTTGAGGACACCCTTCTTCATCCACACCTATGAGTACCACAAGTATTCCTACCATCACACAAAGAAATATAGACCAAGTATCTCAAAATAGCACACAATGGCATGTCAATACTGTATCACATAATCAACCCTCAACGTAAATAGGGACATCCTTATCCATCCCTCTGGTGGGTTCATCCATTCCATCTACCATTATCACATCATCCACTATCAATCCACCTCAAAACAATCCCTTGGTTACAAGTTCTATTAATCTCGGGAGTACCTTGATCACGAATCCTCTGTTTACATCTTTTGCACAAGGAAATCCTCAAAACATAGGACAAGGGAATCTTTTCAATCAATGGACTCAAGGTCCTAGTGTATCATTTTCATTACATAATCTAACAACATCATCTTTTCCAACAATTCCTTTTTCTATGTCAAATCAATCAGGACCTTAAACATACATTCCTCCACCTCATTTTACCATATTGCAAGGAATTTTAAACCAAGGGAATGCTCCACCTTTCACTAGAAATCCACTATCCACTCAAAAAAACAATATCCCAAATCCTTCACAACCACCTGATCCCACATTGCAAGCACATTTCTTAGCTCTACAACAAGCACAACAAACGTATCAACAAGCCATACAACAACAACAAGGAGCATCCTTAGCACAACAAGTAGCCTTAGCAGCTCAATAAGCATCCCTAGCACAACAAAAACATCAAGCTCAACAAGCAGCCTTACCTCAACAACAATAACAACAAGAAGCGCAACAAGTTGTGTAACATCAAGAAGCACAACAAGAAACTTTATTAGCACAACAACAACAATAGGCCCAACAACAATCCCTAGTGGTACAACAACAACAACAAGCTCAACAACAAGTCTTACTAGCTCAACAATACCCCCAACAATAGCAACAAGGTTCCTATTATCCTCATATGAACATCGTCAATCCAAACACATCAAGAACATATTCATCACTTTCACAAAATCTCACACCTTCATACACCCCATTTAACTCATCTCTCATCCTACCATATGTCCCTCCACCCAATCCGCAAGATGATCTAGCATCACAATTGAAAGTACTCTCACAAGAAATGAAGGACCTTCGCATGGGAAAGGCAAAGAAGCCTCATACATAGAACTTGTGTCCTTACCCATTTGATCAAAACATAGCAATGATACCATTCCCTCCTGGTTTTGAAATCCCCAAGTTTGACAAATACAAAGGGAGAGGAAGTATTGTTCACCATATCAAAGAATTCAATGTCATATGCATGGAAGTGGCTTACAACAATTCATATCCAATGCGCCTCTTCCCTCGAAGTTTAATAGGTACTGCTATGGATTGGTTTTCTCATTTGCCTCCTGTTATCAAAACTTTTCAATAAATCACTAACAAATTCATCGATCACTCACTAATAAATTTGACTGCAAAATACGCCGAAACTGTCTGATGAAATATGTAAAATTCGATGTTCGTCGAGTGCTTGTAAAATTTGATGTGCAATTTCCAATTTTTTTAAAGTTTATCCCCGACGTTCATCGAAATTTCGAAGAACCTGGGGTTTGTGGAAATGTCGGCTATTAGTTTCATTGAATTTTTGACAAACATGAAAAATTAAAAAAAATAAAATTGTGGCCGACATAAAGAAAAGTGAGTTCGCGCCTGATTTATTGTGACAGTGTTTTGCTCTACTTGAGACACTTGGAGAACTAAGGATGATTTTCTTGGAAAAATTAGAAAAATTCAAAGAAGATATCGCCAAAGTTGAGGGTAGTCATTGTTTTTTTGCAGACCACTGTGAAGTCAGATTTGTAGTTCTAGGTTTGAAAATCATATTTTAAAGCAACATCTCATCAGATTTCATTTTTAGAGGTTAAGGGTTTTGAGAATTTCATGTCCAGATTTTGTTGTGTCGAATCACCATAAGATCACAACCGAGGAACAGATTCTTGTGCTGTAATTATGTGATCCATAACTCTATTGTTCATGTGGCATAGTTGTGCTATAATAAATACAGGATGCATTCATGTGTGACCCAAGTTTAATGTGGCTATGTTGTGATAGAAATGGAGGCACTCATATAATGTAGTTTATTCAGGTTGTATAATTTAGGTGTCAATCATCATTGGGTGCATTCAGGTTGTCTCAAGTTTAACAGGTTATGATGTAATTATAGCATGATCGAAGAGTGATTACCTCTTTCTACAATAAAGAGCCTATAACTCTGGTTGATATGGAGAGTGGTTGTGTTATATCAATTATGTAGTGCATTCAAGCACAACCCATGTTTAATGGGATATTCTAGAGAGTGATCAAGATTTTCTAAACCTTATGAATGTTACTTGACATATATTTGCATAATCTCAAATTCCTTCAGAGGCTTTTGAAGTATCAATGTATCCTATATAGGGTTTAGAATGATTTCTTTTAATTAAAAAAATAAATAAATGATGTATTTCCCTATAATTAGATAATGTGGAGATCTCCTAAATCTTCCCCAACACACTATCCTCTTTGGCACTATATTCATTACTCCAGCTACTAGGGTTTTTCATGTGACATCTTTAATATCTTCATGACCATGGCTTTTAAATAGATCTCAGTCTTTGCTTTAATCCTTTTCATGGTAACCCTTTAGTTCCATAATCTACCTTCAATCTCTTCTAAGAATTTGTCTTAATACTGCATAGTATGCATATAAAGCAAGTCCTTCATACTTGCCATTGTTCCAAACCACCACTCACCGCCTTGCTTAAAATGTTGCCTCCATAAACACAATAGCATGTTTTAAAATCATGGTTACAGTGATTGACCATTAAGGTCACCACTTTCATCATGAAGATACAATGATTTTTTTGTCTTCAAACTCAAGGCATTATGGAAGATAACATTGTGAATTGTTTGTTGTGTATGATTCTATTTTCTTGCACATTTACTACTTTGTTGACTTCCTTTAAGACTAGGTATTGCACCCTCAGCTGCAATCTCAAATAGCTCACTCACTATCACTTGAAGATTCCTTTCATGAGCATCCTTCTATAAAATCAAACTATGCCCTATAGACTGCCACTTACTATAGGGGACTCATTGTTTCATGGTATTGTAGTTCTTAAGATCCTTCAACCTTATTGACACTACTTCACAGTCCACAAGGTATTATTCACTATTCTCCCATCTTTGGTGAGTCTCAAAACACTACTCAAACATGCAATCCACTACCTCCACTATACAATATTAATGGCTAAGAAGAAACATAGAACCTATGATTACCACTGTTACTTCATTTGGACAGTCATTCCCTGATTGCATTTGCCTTGTCTAACACTACCAAAAGCATTTCAAAAACCCTTAAGGTCAGCAAGGGGGTAAGGAAACTCACTATTAAAATCTCCACTTTACTATGCAAGGTTTGAGCTTTATTATCTTGTCATTGCTTAGCCTATTTTTGACTATCACATCTCAAGTGACTGTCATTCTTCTTACTGTAGATTACATTTACAAATGTCACTAAGCTACATAGTGTGCTTGTTATTGGCTACAATCTTTAGATTGCAAGATTTTGTTATTACCTACAATGTCTTAATCTTTCTGGTATTGCAACCTCACTAATCCGCTATAGTTATTGTTTATGTTTCTATAGAGGCCTAGGGTTTGTACCCTAATCATGCTCTTACCAATTCTTATGTTGTTTTTTATTAGGGCTCTCTCAATGTTGAGGGCCCTAGGGATAAGCTCATCATAAGAAGTGACACATTGCATCTTTAACTAAAAGGATAAATCCGTATTGACATTAGCAATGATGATTCTGACTTGTTGCTCCTTAGGAATGGGTCACTTGCTCTTACTAGCTTGCTACCTCCATTGTTAACAGTAGAGGGAATTTTGCGGATCAATTCTATATTTTGATTTTAGGAGTTTTAAACGTTGGAAATCATAGTAAAATCAAAATTTAATAAGTTTTGGAATTAGCATTGTAGCAAGTTTTGGGGTCATTAACTTCGTGATTATCTCTTTTGCAGGGGTGGTTGGATGCCAATTTTTTTTGGTGTAAAATATCGTAATTATTAGATTTTGTTACCTTTATATGAATAAAAATTATTGGAGTGTGAGTTTGATATTTTTTGAAGATCTAAATAGTCAAGCTTGGTAAATAAAAATCATGTCAGATAATATTAGTCCAGAACAAAATGAAGAGACACTTGATAGATTGTGGGCTAGATTGAAAAGAAAGGGTGATGGGAAATGTTATTGTCCTTGCAATAATTGTAAGGGCTTAAAGACGAGATGACTTTTAATCACAACAGCTGAGAAACATTGTAGGCAGCATGGTCACATTGAAGGGGGGCATGATTATCACCATTGGTAAGTTGTTCATTGTTTATATTGATTGAATTTGTAAATGCTTATATTTGTTTTCAACATTTTATATATATATATAATCACTCTTGATCAGCGATCATGGTTTCATTTGTTTCTATCATTATTATAAAGGTGGGTGCCCTAGGTGTGGGGATATGATTATCATGGGTCCGAGAATGTGGTTTTGCAAGCGGATGAACATGGAGCTGTGAATATCAAAGATGAAGTTAATGATCCTATGGAAGAAGATGATCATGTGCCAGAAAACACAGTTGAAGATGATGGTATGAATACATTGATTCATGCCACATTTAGTGGCAGAGTTGATCATGATGATCAAGATGACTTTGATGATGTTCATGATTTACCTGTACTTGACAAGACATACGATCCCGTTTATGAAGGCTCTGAAACAACTCTTCTCTCTACTATATTGTTGTTGTTGAACTTGAAGGTTATGAATGGTTTATCAAACATAGGAATCTCACGGATGTTAAGGTATGTCATATATGTCATCTTTTTTCATCTATTTTAATTGTTGTTAGTTCATCACTAGTAAATAAAAGATGAAATATGTACCATTAATATTCTTTATATGAACAAATTATCTTTTGTTGTAGATTGATTGGTGAATTTTTGTTACCACAATCAAATATTTTACCTCGCTCATACCGAGATTTATGTGTCATTATGAAAGATATTGGAATGGAGTATCAAGCAATAGATGCATGTCCCAATGATCATATTATATATCATAAACAACAAGAATTTGCAACATAATGCCCGAAATGTCATATCAGTAGATATCAAACAGATCAACTAACAAAAAAGGTGCCTCACAAGGTTCTTCGTTATATTCCCATTATTCCATGTATGCAATAATTATTTAGGTGCGAAAGCTTAGCGTAATTGATGGATTACCATGCACAAAATAGAACTGGAGATGACATTCTTCGAATTCCTACAGATGGTTCTACATTTAGGGACATGGAGGAATAATGGCCACACTTTAAAGAAGAACTTCGTAATCTCAGGCTTTCATTGGGAGCGGACGGTGTCAATCCATTTGGAGAGCTAAGATCTATTTACTCAGTGTGGCCTATTTTTGTTATCAACAATAACATTCTTCCATGGATGTCAATAAAGAGGGAGCACATAATGTTGTCAATGATTGTTCCAGGTATTTGTTTACATCAATTTTCTTTAACGTAGTAGCATCTCATTTGTCTTATTTGTTGTATAATGACATATTTTTTTCATTCAATAGTCATGTACATTAATTTATATATATTGCAGTAAAATGGTTATAATAATTATATAATGTTTATGTTCATTCAACTAGGTAAGTACCAAGTTAAAAATATGAATTTATATATCGAGCCTCTTATTGATGAGTTACTAAAGTTATGGAATGGTGTCACTATGTATGACATCTCTAGACCAATAGGACAAAGACAATTTCAATTCCATGCAATGCTTGTATGGACACCATGATGCCCCCAAGGCTAACATACATTTTGTGGTATGTTATAATGTTCGACCGCGACTTTAACAATATTTAATTTGATGAAGTAGATATCATGAATGTTTTAAAATAACTTATTCATTATATATAACTATAAAATGACATATTTAATCCACTATATATCATCTTGCGTCTTCAAACAAAGGGAAAATTTGTGAACCCAATTTCGGTCCAAAGATGAAATCTCATTGCTCAACAAGTTTAGGAAAGCGTGTTTGATGAGCATAGAACTTCCTCCATAGAAATCATAAGTATCTAACTAATCGGTAAAAATATCTTTCAATGGAAAGAGGAGACTACATCAAAACCATTAAGAATGACACCTCGCCTATGGAAGTTGGAATATAATAGAATTAATCGCCAAGGTTATACATCAGATCAAATTGTTTATCTATCATAAATGATATGTTTTGAATTTATATTTTTATATTGTGTTGTGTTTACTCATGTTATAATTGACAATGATTGTCATTGTTAATTTGTTTAACTTATATGCTTCATTCAAAGGTCGTCAAGGCATTAATGGCCTGGCCTCACAAGGACTGCTATCCTAGACAATTCTAGTAGGTTGCCCTACTATGCTAGCTACAAATTTCAGCATTTGTTTGATACAATGCATAATGGAAAGAATATAATAGAAACGCTATGAAAAAAATATTGATGGAAGGCATGACAAAGAAAAAATTGTCAAAATTTGTAGTGACATTCGTAGCCAATCACATGCAATGAAAATGTCATTCAATTAAACAGTGATGGACACCTCAAATTAATATAAGTTCCCTTCCTTGGTTATTAATAGAGTAGAAAAGAAATGCTATAAAAGAATTCATACGAAAAATTTGATTTCCTACAAGATTTGCTGCAAACATAAACAATATAATAACAAAGAAAGGTGAATTTGGGTTAGGGATGAAAATGCATGATTGGCATACCTTCATTAAGGTAATTATTCTGGTATATTATATACACTTGTATAATGTATGTACTTTTCAGTGTATTATGTTTACTACTTTTGGAAAAATAATGAAAAGATCATTTTATAATTGTTGCAGTACATTCTACCTCTATCTCTCCCAGACAACTTCAACAACAATTTCAAGCAAGTTATATATGATCTTGGAAAATATATATGAGGTAAGTAGCGATATTTGTTCAATTCATTGAATGCATCTTGTAATTGCCATTTGTTTTACTTGTTATGTAATATACTCTATATTTTTGTTAAATCTTATTAATATATTTGCCCCTTGAATCACTTGTAGATGGATATCATCTAAAGAAATCCATAAAGAAGATATAAATTATTGGAAGAGAAAAATTCCTCATCTAATGTGTGAAATGTAAAAGTGTCTACCTTCAACATTTTTTAATGCACAAGAACACTACCTCATACACCAAGTTGAAGAGATTGAATTGTGTGGACCTGTACACACAAGGTCAATGTGGATGGTTGAGAGACACTTGAAATTTTTGAAGGCTTTGGTTAGATAAAGAGCAAGCCATCTTGAGGGTTCTATGGTGGAGGGATATGGTATAATGTACCATGGTGTTACTAGTGAATATCTTCCTGCTTCATGCTTGAAAGATCTTATTTAGATCGATTTGGGACCCCAACTCCATTAACAAATTCAAAGGGGAGTACTTGATGGAGAAAGGTAGATTGAGGAAAGTGAGAGGTAATTATAAGATGGTCATGGAGATTAATTGGAATACATTTTACATATGGTTTTTATGTATATTGCACTTATTTAATTTTTAATCTTCAATATACATCAATTATAAATTAAGGTTATATACTATGGTATTTAACTAATTATACGTCGTTTGTGAATTTCTAATTCTATTTTGGTGATAGTTGGTCGAGAGTGGATGCAAGACATTTGTATCGCCGCCAACAATCTTGATTGATGATTCGTGATGGATTGAACGATGTCAACAATCCGCCTGCATTAATATGGAAGGTGTGGCTTCATTGGTTAAAGAAGCTCATCGTGAATGGAGGATTCCAATGTTACAATAAAGGGAAATTGATTTAGCATATGGTTTTAAGAGATAAATGTGCACGATAAATATATTAATCACCCATAATTATTTAATTATTTTCAAGTATACATTTTATGTATATATCTTGAGATTATTTTCTTTGCATACATTTGGCCAATAAGAATAAATATGTTTATCAACCTAATTATATTGCAATAATTTTTACATGTTTGACATATTGTAGTGAAACACCACAAGGCTATGTGGTGCAATGGTTGTAAATTTTGAATCAAAATATTGGATGACATGAAGAAAACTTGTGGATTTTGGTATAACTGTAGTCTTTCAGGTGACTAATGTTTCATCTAGAAGCGACATACATCCAGAAGTCTCAAAAAATTGATACTATGGGATTTTGGATGATATACTTGAGAGTGACTTTAAGTCCTTTCGATTAATTTTGTTTGTCAGCCCTATGGTACAAAGCACGATTGAATGAAAGTGATCCCGAGAACTATTATTGAACATGATAATGGATTTACCATGGTTAATACAAGGTTGATCGAACAGCTAGAAATGAGCCCTATGTTCTTCCAAGCCAATGTGAGCAGGTATTTTACCGTGAGGTCTCTAGGTAAACCAGTTGGTCATTTGTTGTTAGACATGATCCAAGAGGAAGGCCAAAGTATAATGTGAAGAAGAAGATACCAAAGAACCGAAGATGATGTAGACATGACCCATCAATGGTTAGCTGATGATATTCCCTGGCGAAGATGTCAAAGAGGAGTAAACCAGATGACATGATGTAGGAGTTAATGTTATGAAGATGATATCAGTGTGGATGATGAAATTATCGAAATTGATATCGATGATGATGATGATGATGATATGACCAATCCTTACAATGTCGAATCTGGATCAGATGATACAAACAAAGAGTTGGATGAAGAAGAAGATCAATGACATTGAAATTTATAAGTTATGTGATTATATTATCTATTTGATATTAATTTCTTGATAGAATTATATTTGACTTATGTGCTTACATAATTAATTCATGATGTTTTTAATTTTTATGCCATTACATCATTAATTTAATGATGTACTTTTTAATTTTTGAAAGGTCAAAAAATTAAAACATTTTAATAGTGATGTTAACAACCTTGAAATTAGTGTGTTTTATGTTTCATGTGATCATAAAAGATTAAAAATTCAGTTGTAGAGATGGTTGTTTAGTGGTTGACGTGTATGTTGGTTCTTTTTACAATGTAACCAGGTTTATCTTCTAATATACCTATGGAATTGCCAATTCCAATCGAAGGTAGCTAAAAGGACCTGGACCAACTGACGAGGACTTTAAAAGCCTCGTACACTTCGGGCTCTGCAAGACCCGGGAGGGTGATCCCTTAATGTGTTTACAACCTCTGCACCATTATTATAAACAACATTAACAATAGTAGGTGATGTCACTTAATAGCTCAACACGATAAGATAATATCAACTAGAATTGGTTGTTCATAGACAATATCAACTATCTGGAGCGTGAGATAACTAAACACAATCCATTGTATAAGATAGTCAATGATTTTTAATTTGTAGCAAGCTCTAGGCAAAGACAAACAAATACTGAACTACACGAATAATTACAACTTAGATCAATACCATATATCTATTGTAGGAGTCAAATTCATAAGCATCTAGAGGTTTATAACATATTTAATACATCACATATAAGATCCCTGACAATATTGCATTACAATTTCATTAGTGTGCATTCTAACCCAGGACTACTTATCAAATCCTTATACAACACATATCCGCCTATAACTCTATCTCAAGCATTTTGATTAATTCCCTTTGAATTCAAGCTAAAAATAGAATCATACACACCACAACAGTTGAGATGGATAAAACAACCCTAGTTATTTCATTCAAAAGTTCGGGATATGCATGTACAAATGAGAGACATGAGCTCAAATTTTCATTTCAACTCAAATGCTAGTACCATTATACAACATTAAATCTCTATGAACTCAAACTCATTACATAATGACTCAAAACCTAAATCTGTATTTCTTAAAAACCATCGACTTTACACCGCCTCAAGTAACTTCACCTATATAATTCTACAAAATTATCTTCACCCCTTCTAACCCATACTTCTAGCCTTGAAATCCTCTTTATAGAAAATGAAAGGAGTTCACACCGTGCCGTAAATCAAGAAATTTTGTCACTACCAATTGAGCACCTCGGGTGATATTCCAAAATTTGTTACAAATAGCCACCACCTTGAAAATATTCTTGTTCGGTAATCAAGGTAACAACAATCATCCCGAGCATATTCTCATTCATCATGTCGGCGGAGGAAGGTTGATGCAATAACAAAAAACCATGCAAAACCCATGCCAAGAAAGTCATCCATACAAAACTGGAAACGCTGTAACCATAGCATCTGATTTTCCACCTGTCGGTAGCCCACTCTTTTACTCATCATCATTCAAATACTTAGCCACCTACCGTATTCTTCATCGGGGCTTGACTACCAAAATCAATCACCTTTTACCTTGTACTATAAGGAAAATACTTTTACTACTCACCTTATTAGCATCTCTTTCAAAAAGATTCCAAAATGAGCTCTGGTACCAATAATCTTATCCATAATTTACTAACAAATATAATCCGAGTCATCACAAATTATTTTAATTTGATTATTGATGACTTTTACTTCTTGTTTGATCCTCACATTGTTGGAGGTTCTCATTTCCCTACTCATCAGTTATATCAGGTAACAGTGTGTTACCCCAATCATTGAAGTTCTTTACCAATTCCCTAATCTTCCTACTTAGATCATCTGGTAAGGTCTGAAAACCTTGCAATAATTTAACTAATATATAAGTAGGCTTCAATGATTGGGGTATGTTATTTACATCAAACTTTGAGGCTTTATTCATAACATCTAGATTATTTAATTAAAGATATCAAGTTTCCACAATCCATCAAGTAGTGCTATTAATTTCTGGATTTGATTATGTTTTGGTTTTTCACATCGACGTTTCGAATCATACTACTAGATTATTTTCCCTAGGGGTCCAATTTTGAATTATTGGAATCACTATCCCCTGATCCCTATCAATATTATTTATTGCTTCAAATAGCAAAGAATACAAAGAATGTATAGAGGGCAGTTTATTATCCACCTTTTCATTTAAATGCTCCAAAACAGGAGTAACAATTTATTTTTCTTTTGAAAGAAAACCCTCCTCTTTTACCCTTAGTGATGTCTGTAATTGATCAATTTCCTGCATGAGCTGCCTCTTTGTTGGATCAATAGAGCACTTTGTTTGTTCATCAACTTGTTCTAGAGGAGGGGTAAGAGTAGTATTTTGAATGGGAGACCCTAGTGTAGAAACATTTGGAGAAGCAAGAGGCATTCACCCTGCTGTGGGAGGTGATGTGCTGGTTCCTGGAGCATTGGATGTTTCCCTAGTATGTCTATACTTGAACCTTTCTACTTCAGTTTGTAGCTCAACATTCCTCTGTTGCATTTTACTATATTCTTCAATTAAATTGTTATACTTCTCCATTAGGCTCTTTCTTTCAACCTCCTCCCTTTTAGTAGTCTTTTGGGCCAACTTGGCCACATTCATAGTTAAACTAGTGGCTTCGGTTTTTGTAATATCTGAAGCCCTCTTTATTATTAATCCTCCTTTGAAATTTGGATTAATATTAGCAATGTTTGGCTTTCTTCCTTGTGGAGCCAATGCCCAAATTGCCAAGGTCTCATATTCTTCACTGAAGGCAGAGTTTTGTAATACTGCCTTAACTTCTTCTTCAAAATCCTAAAAAGGATTCTTGGACTTCCTAATGGCATTGAAAGCCACTGCATCTGCGATGTCCCATTCAGGAAAAATCAAAACACCAGCCTGATTCACTAGTTGTCTTCCTTCTTCAGGAGTGATGTTTTTGAACTCTTCCATTAGTTCAGCTTTCACTTCTTCATCATTCTCCTGATCTGACCTGTCAGGCCTTAGTTCTCTTCTCTCCTTGCATTTATTTTGATATTCCTCAAATTTCATCCTCCATGTCAATTGCAAGAATACAGGAGTCTTTACAAATGCATTGTCATCTAAGAACTCCTTGCAAGCCTCTATTCTTGCATCCTGCACACTCTTACCCTTTATATCCAAATTGGATAGAACTAATTTAGCTGACCTAGGAGGGGATGGCATACCAACCTACATGTCTTGATCAGTAACAATAATTTCATCTATGAGATCCTCAGGTAGGTGATCAGTTCTTTGCCTCTTAGGGCTTCGCTCAGGTGGTGGTGATGGGGGACTGCGCTCTTGTGAAGATTTTAATTCAATGATTTTGACAGCCCCAGGTACTTTAAATTTTGGGCCTGGTCGTGAAAGCACCTTCATTATTTTCTTCCCTTTTCTGTCTACTTCTTCCTCATCACTGCCAATATCCCTTTTCCTCCTATAGATGGGCCGCCTTTTTGTAGGCTGACATACTAGCCTTGTTTCAATTAGCATATCACTTTGTCCTTGCATATCCAGACTTAGCCTTAAATTTATATTTTTGGTTGTCAAGGTGTCCATTATCTCCCTGAAATTATTTATTAAAAAATCAATTCTCTTGTGGCATGGAGTGAATTCTATCAATGGATCATATGTTAGATCCATTTCATGCACAATATCCATTAGCTTACTATAAGCTATCCACTTTTCCTTGTTAAATTCATGTCTCTTTAAATAAAATTCATTCCTGATCAGGTCCTCAGGAAAATTGAACTCATGTTCAAATTTGCCACATTTTATTCTTTGTCTGAAAAGAGCAAAGAAACCTTCAGGATCATGTTGTCACCTTGGACCAAATCTTAAATGGTAATCAACAAAGAATTTGTCAAAATGTGTCCAGCCTCCCTTTGAAAATGTAAAGTCAGACACTACTGTATAATTAGGGAATAATGTTCCCTTCCCCTTTCCAGTTAGGTTATCTTCATGAATACACCCCATCTGCCACATAACTTCTGCAAACCCTAGTCTTGGTGGCACATTGTATGGCAGTATGTGAGGGGTTCTTTGAAATCCATATATCTCGTGGATAGTACAATCGATATGGGATAATGTCACCCTTATGTAAAACCCTCAATTTTGGTTTCCTCTCCTTTGGCCTATGGAACTGATGCACTTCCCCGAGGGATCCTAGGTACATTTACCATCAATCTAGCCCTCAATCTTGCAGCAAAACAATTATCAAATTGCACATAATCGGTAGTTTCTTATTACATAGACAAATCGTTCCCATATCTATAATCGCAATCTTTCTCCATTAACCGATTGTCTCAAGTCTATCTTCTCAACAAAGAAATCAGCACTTAAAATAAGAACATATGCATCAACATGGAATACCAAAAGAATTGAGTACTAGTATCACCATTTTGCAGCTTCGATAGTCCTTCATCTATCCTCTCCACCAAAAAAGAAGTAAATTCATATGTTACAGAGAAGTTAGGGTGTTGTATTTGCACCCCATGAACATGTATGCAATTGGCATTACTGCACCAGGGCTAAACCCAAAATCTGACATAGTGAATAGAAAGTAGCTAGGAAAGGCTTTCCAAAACAATTCAATCTGAAGGGTTCCTGGTCACTAGGGCTGATGTGAAATTGTGAACCCCCTGCCTTAACCAGATGAGGTGGAAGCAGCTTAACCCTAAAAAGAGATTGGAATTTTGTATACTCCTGCTTCATTTCTTCAAGATTAATAGGAACCAAGTCATCACTTGGCTCACTCAAATCAAAAGTCTATTGGATAACATCTATGTTAATTTCTAATAGAACCCCTCCATCATTATCTCTGATTACCTATGTGATAGGGTCATATCTTTGGCCACTTCATCTCTAAGTAAGTCCACATCAGGGAGCACATTTGGAACAACCAGCTTTCCCATGTCGTACGTCCATCCATTTGAAAAAGGATGAGGAAAATTCCTCTATCCATACCATAATCTGAACATTTCTAAGCCTATGAGTGGAACCCTAGCACTAATGTTGGAATTATTACACACCAACCCCTCCCCTAGGATTTTCCCTCGCATCAACACCAAACCTTTCCTTCTCTCATTTGTTGATAATGGAAATTGATCTAGGAAATCATCATACAAGTTTCTTTTCAAATACTCATTGTGGCCAGAATGCTGCTTGGTTGGTGCCATTTTAGACAAACTAGGGTCTCACTACAATGTTACACTTCAAGTGGCTATGACTAAGCAGAGATAGGAAATTACAGAGTAAAAATACCACAACTCCTCACAATTTATGATTAAACAATAGCCCTAACAAAATATTTTAATGAACTCAGTGACAAGCATAGAAAACCCCCCCTTTCCCAAATTTAGGTGTAGAATGACTAGGAAACAAAGAAAATTAACTCACGACTTTTTTCGTACAAACTCCAATTTCTGGCAGCAGCTGCTCGCAATTTCACCTTTGGCTCTGAAACTGTTTTCATGAAATACTTAGATGCTTTGTGATACAAATGAGATGAGTAAATTAATTTTATGTTGATCAAATTATGCCAGTGGATGTCTCATCTGCCATTTAAGCTCACTCGCGGGCTGCACGAATGACTCCAACCATAATTTTATACATATTTAAATTTGAGTCGTTGATCCTGGAGTTTGATCAAATCATTGATGACCATCTTCAAAACAGGCTAACATAATCACCAAAATGGAAATAAAGGGGTCCACTATGTCATACGCCGCGAAGGAATGCCACATGGTGGTTTCTCGTGATATCGCAATCCTTTGATTTATCATCGCGGGATGGCGAGCACCGTCGATCTTTTTACCATAAATCCTACTCCTTCAAAAATGGTCATCGTCCTTTCCTTTAACTGTCGAGCAGATTTTCCCTTAAAATCATAACATCTGCGTTGAAATAAAACACGTGCATCTTACAAGCGCATTAGTAATCTGCCCCGTAATACATTTAAAACCGGCAAACGCTTTCTTCACTCCTTAGGCTTCATTGGATGAGACACGTGGCAAGCACCCGTGACATCACAATCCCAAAATTCCTAATCACGGGATGGCGAGCACCATTAATCTTGAAGAGACAGCTCATCAATGGTCACGTAGATTTCATCCTTTAAGAAGGGCACGTGGCACCCGCCTGTGATATCGCAATCCCTATAATCGATGATCGTGGGATAGCGAGCGTTGTTGATCTTGTTCCTTTAACACAGTCGTCAGCGAGATTATAACATATCCATCGATTTAGAATATGTGCATCTCAAGAACACTTTAGTAATCCGCCCCTTAATACATTTAAAGTCAGCTAGTGTTTCCTTTACTCTTTAGGCTTCATCGAATGAGACACGTGGCGCCCGCCCATGATTTCGCAATCAACCCAAGCACCATCGCGGGATGGCGGGGAACGGCTCAGATCAAATGGTAGCTGGTCAACGATAGCTCAAATTTGATCCCCTGGATAGGACATGTGGTGCCCACCTGTGATTTCGTGATCCTTCAATTCCTGATCATGAGATGGCGGGCACCGTTGATATCTACAGGAAATAGATCAACGGCAACACTAAATCAACCCTTGCAAAATAAAACATTCATTAAAAGGAGAAGTGGGCATTACTAGGCGAACGACAAATAATAAAATTATATTTATAGAAGAAAAATAAAATAAATTTACAATTTGTTTTATAATTTCACTTTTAACTTTAAATGTATGTTCACTCATTAAGTTGTATTTTTTTTACAATCACATTTTTATTTTAGATGTTTGTTTATAAAATATAAAGATACATTAAAAATATATTAGAAATATTTTTCTTTACATTATATAGCATTCATAACATTAAATTAACATACAATAATTTCATAATATCACTTAACCAATCAAGAAAAATTTAATCATTACTATGCAACATTATTCTCACATCAAACTAACAAATAAACATTGAAAACAAATTTATTTTTTTATATTTTAACATTCATAAAGTGTGAGAGGGTGGGAGAGAGTGGGAGAGAGAGGGAGGAAGAAAGTGGGAGAGAATGGGAGAGAGTGGGAGGGAGGTAGGAAGAAGGTGGGAGATAGTGGGAGAGGGTGCGAGAGAATGGGAGAGAGTGGGAGAGTGGGAGATAGGGAGGGAGAGAGTAGGAGAGAGTGGGAGAGGGTGTGAGAGAGCAGGAGAGAGTGGGAGAGAGTGTGGGAGAGTGGGAGAGAGTGAAAGTGTGGCTACATAGGGTTTCTATACATAGCATTTGTAGGAGAATGGTATCTCTATTTTGAATTATTCTAAACCTTGTTTCTATGTAGTAGTTTTTAAATTCATTTTGTTGTTATACTCTATAATTAATAGTCTATATATTGTACTCTCTCTATACATGATTTTTAGCAAGATTGGGGACACTAATAGAACCTTCATTTATTTTTTAAAAAGACTAAAAAATGTATGAAAATTTGACAACATGAAAATCATGAAAATAAAAGTGAAAATAAAAATTTAACATGTAAAAATGGCCAATCATGTGCCAAAAATGAAAAGAACCATTTGTTGTTACTCTAATATTTCAACCACATACTAAATTACCAAATGCATTTTATAAATATATCATGCAAGGAGCACAATATTGGGAATCAATGTGAATGATTCTCATCAAGAAATTAGACAAGCTTTGAGATTGAAGGACCCAAGCTCTTTGAGGTTTTCAATGAAGATTTAATTAGCCACTAATAGGAACAATAAGAAAATAGATAAATGTGAAAATAAATCCTAATCTCGAAGAGTGTTGTGCTAAGAATTACATACACATCTCATAAATTTCAATAGAGACATGAGACACATTTATAGAAATAAAAGAAAGAAATAGCTATTTAGATAGTTATTAATCTACAAAAGATTAGGGCCTACATACTTCAAGAGATTAATAAAAATAAGTTTTTATTTATAATTTTTAAATTTGATAATTTTGAAATTATCATAGATGTAAAGTAAAGATAAAATATTTTTCAACAAAACAAATAAAATGACAAGAGCAAATAATGTGATTAATCAAGAATAACATGATATTGCAAAAATATAATAAATAAAAAGAATATGCATAATTGTGTAAGCCATCCAAAGAGTCCTAAGAAATATACCTATCTTTATAAAAAATCATATTTTTGATAGTTGAATACAAAATCACATATACTAAAGAGGGATATTAAAAAAAATCATATTTTGATAGTTGAATACATTCCAAAATATTTCTAATATATTTCTAATTTAAAAAATATATTGTTTAATTTTTTAAATATATTTTTTTTTTTTCAAAAATATATTTTTATTTATTTTTAAATATATTATACATACAAAATTACATAATCAATAATAGATAATAAATTTTGGTGAATATATCTAGATATGTTAATATATGCTGAAAAACTAATTTTAATTAAAAAACTTACTAACATCATTAAAAGGTAAGTTTATAATTATAAAAATTTAACATTAGAATTATTTAACATTTGAAATAGAAAATTTAAATATAATATTATAATAGTTTATAATTTACTTATATAGTATTTTGGATAATAGAAACAATTTTGATTGATTTAATATTTTCTAAGTTCATTATTGAATTTAAATCTTATAAATATAATTATATATCTTTAATCAATATTATAATTTAAAAATAATAATGAATAGTGAACATCTTAGATTTTAGTATAACTTAAATATTAAAAAATTTAATACAAAGTTTATAAAATATATTATATTTTTTTTTAAATAAAGATTTAAAGATTATTATATATCATGTATATTTAAAGATCCATAGAATTATATTTTTAACTATGAAATTAATATGATTAATTTCATTTATAATTTTATCTTATCGTATCTTTTTAACAATTTTTTGGTATCCTACATAATTTGTTTTCTATAAGTATCATGTTGTATACTCTTTATATGGAAGGTAGTGTTTTGTCATGGAGCTTAATAAGTTTTAATAATTTTTAGTCATTTTAAAGATTTTTATTTTTTTATAAAGATAGGTATATTTAGACTTTTGATGGCTTATGTACAATTATGCATATTCTTTTATTTATTATATTTTTGCAATATCATGTTATTCTTGATTAATCACATTATTTGTTTGTCATTTTTATTTGTTTTGTTGAAAAATATTTTATCTTTACTTTACATCTATGATAATTTCAAAATTATCAAATTTAAAAATTATAAATAAAAACTTATTTTTATTAATCTCTCGAAGTACGTAGGTCCTAATCTTTTGTAGATTAATAATTATCTAAATAGCTATTTCTTTCCTTTCTTTCTATAAATGTGCCTCATGTCTCTATTGAAATTTATGAGATGTGTATGTAATTCTTAGCACAACACTCTTCAAGATTAGGATTTATTTTCACATTTATCTATTTTCTTATTGTTCCTATTAGTGGCTAATTAAATCTTCATTGAAAACCTACAAAGAGCTTGGGTCATTCAATCTCAAAGCTTGTCTAATTTCTTGATGAGAATCATTCACATTGATTCCCAATATTGTGCTCCTTGCATGATACATTTATAAAATGCACATGGTAATTTAGTATGTGGTTGAAATATTAGAGTAACAACAAATGGTTCTTTTCATTTTTGGCACATGATTGGCCATTTTTACTATGTTAAATTTTTATTTTCACTTTTATTTTCATGGTTTTCATGTTGTCAAATTTTCATACATTTCTTAGTCTTTTAAAAAAAAAAAATGAAGGTTCTATTAGTGTCCCTAATCTTGCTAAAAATCATGTATAGAGAAATTACAATATATAAACTACCAATTATAGAGTATAACAACAAAATGAATTTAAAAACTACTACATAGAAACATTAAGGTTTAGAATAATTCAAAATAGAGATGCCATTCTCTTACAAATACTATGTGTAGAAACCCTATGTAGCCATACTTTCACTCTCTCCCACTCTCCCACACTCTCTCCCACTCTCTCAGGCTCTCTCGCCTCCCCACTCTCTCCTAATCTCTCCCTCCCTATCTCCCACTCTCCCACTCTCTCCCATTCTCTCGTACCCTCTCCCACTCTCTCCCACCTTCTTCCTACCTCCCTCCCACTCTCTCCCATTCTCTCCCACTTTCTTCCTCCCTCTCTCTCCCAATCTCTCCCACTCTCTCCCACTCTCTTCCTGCCTCTCTCCCCCACTCTCTCCCACTCTTTTCCACCCTCTCTCCCACCCTCTCCCATTCTCTGCCACCCTCTCCCACTCTCTTCCTTCTACCCACCCTCCGTCCCTCCCTCCCTTAAGCCCCCTTTTTGGGAACCATCTTGGTGCACTTACCCAAAAGCTACCTCATCTTTCATTAAGGTAGAAAATTTTTGTTATACAACATGCCCCTTGAAAATTGGAGATAGGAACTACAAAAAGAAGGTAAACACTAATGAAAATGGTCAGTGGTATTGTGGAAGATGTGATAAAACATTCCTAAATGTGATTATAAATATATACTTCAATCACAGTGCAAGACCATACTTCATTCCTTGGATTACAACTTTTGAAGAAGCGGCAAAAGAAATTATGGGTGTTACAGCAAAAGAATTGAACATTTTGAAGCATGAAAACAAGATGATGTTAAGTTTTCACACATTATACAAAAGTTCATTTTCAATAGATACATATTTAAAATTCAAGTGAAAAAAGAGACTTATATACTTGAACAAAGGATTAAATGCACAGTCATAAAAACAATAAAGTTTGATTATTCATCTGAGAGCAAAACTTTATTAGACTCAATTGCAAAGCTATAGGTTTCATAACATTCAAATGCTTGAATGTATATAATGTTAACAATGTATTCAAACATTTGAAAAAAAAATAGTGGATATATCTAAGTTAGTTAATGCCATTTTGTTATGATATACTTCTTTGATGCTGTCAATACTAAATCTAATGATTGATGAACATTTCTGCTTTTAAATTTATTGTTCTTGGTTGATTGTTGTTATAGACAATTTGGTATGATTTCAAATTTCAATGTGTACCCTTATATATGGGAATTGAGATAAACAATGACACAAACAATAATGAAATCAAATTGATTACTTTCCAAATTCATATTCATGAAAATGTAAGAATTTTTCAAGTGAATAGGAATCTTGATAAAGATAACTCTCAGTGTGTTTTACATATATTATTAATTAATATAGGTATTCTAGTTAATTAAATTATTAACTATATTTTATTTCTATTATATATTGAATTGTTAAAAGATGTAAAAGTATTAATACTAAATATATAGGAAAATGGTTAAAAATTACATATTTTCAAAAATAAAATATAGTGTGTAATTTAAAATACAAATTATATAATTCTTATAATATTGATATTATTATTTATTGAATATTTTATGGAATTTAAACTGAAAAATTAGCCTCCCTCTCTTGCTCTCCCTCTCTCCCCCTCTCTACATATATCTCCCTCTTCCCCATCTTCTATCTCTCCCTCCTCTACATATCTCTCTCCCTTTCTCCCTCCCTCTCTCTATCTCTCCCCATCTCTCCCTGATCTCTTGCTCCCTCCTCATCCCCTTATCTATCTTCATATCTCAACCTATTTGTCCTTTATCTTCCCATATATCTCTATATCTATGTCTTTCTCTTCCCATTTATCTATCTCTCCCTCTCTCTTTTCTCTCTCTCTATCTCCCCTATTTCTATCTCTCTCTCTCTCTCTCTCTCTCTCTCTCTCTCTCTCTCTCTCTCTCTCTCTCTCTGTCTCTCTATATATATATATATATTTATTTATTTATTTCTCCCTCTATCTCTCTCTATATCTCTATCTATTTTTATCCCTTTTCCTCTCTCATGTTCTATATTCATCTCTACCTTTATCTATAGGGAGAGATACAAAGGTGAAGCATTGGACCTTCCCAAAGATCCACTACTCCCAACTATTTTGAGCATTTAAGTACATATTGTATTCTAGATTAGGAGGCATGTGTCAAAGCTCATATTTATTGTGCAAAATAGGTCCAAAGTCACAAATTTGACGTAGAGTTAGTTATAGTTTTGTACAAAATTTCAAGTGCCACATAGAGCAAAGATATTCCAGTTTTTTATATCATGTCATCAAATTTGGCACTTCATCAAGACACATATCTTCATCAACATTAACAAAGAAAAGGTATGTACTTGAATCCCTTGCATTTAAATTTTTCTATACATATAAATATTTTAATATTTTCCTTCAAATCCATTATATATATATATATATATATATATATATTAGTGTGTATTTTTTTATTGCAATAAAGAATTAACCTAAGTAACACATTAAGAATTCTAAGGATTTGTGCTTGGAAAAAATGCATAACAAATTTTTTTGTTGGATGTGTTGTATAGTTTAGAAAAGCTCAAAATATGAATAGGATTTTAAGGCCATATATTATGGTAGCTTACAATGCAAAAGAAGGAAGGAAATCTATTATCAATTTTAATCTAAAATTTAATACCATATGAAAAATCACATGTAGTATTATCTAAAATTAATTCCCGACATATTAATTTTATAAAATACACTTACCATTCAATAAACTTCTCCCAAGAAATAAAACCTAAGTGAACATTAATTGAACCCTAATTGTAGATTCATAACTCTAATCATAACCCTAGCTGAGACACTAATCTAATAAAACTCCTAACCCTAGCCTTAAAGTTATCATATAATGTAATTATCTCTCTTATCTAAATTTGGGTTAATTATTTTTCCTTTATTTTTAATTGCATATATTTTTTGTTTATTAGATCTTATTTTATGAATATATGCAAATATAATTTTACTTCTACATTCATTCTATGCCCATTTTTTCATGATATTTTAACATTCATTTTTTGGAATATTAGATCAATCTCACACATATAAATATGAAACCTCAACATTTTAAAATTGAATTCTACCCAAAACATAGACACACAATTGAACAAATTCTCAAAAGAAGAATGACAACATAATTAACATTTCATTTAAAATTCACTCAAATCCACATAAGGAGAGAAAATATATTAGAATTATATGTTTATTCATGCTTATAAGTCATATCTGCATACAATTTAAGATAATTTGCATATATTCATCCAAAACTCAAAACAGCTATCTATTCTATTCTGTCTGCTTGGGGTTTTAACAGCCAATGGCACCATAGATATCACTTCCTCGCAGAGGACAGATATCTTTCTACCCATATATTCAACTCAAAACTATCTTTCTACCCATATATTCAACGCAAAACCTAGCTAGAGCTTTCATCGGTTCTCTCCCTACAAATGAGCCTTGAATTCCCTTTTATATGACAAGAGAGCAACAAGCTTTGGGCTCAAATATAATTTCACCACAAATTTTCATTTGAAAAAAATCTCCATTGCATTTGACTTTCATTTCAAAACTTCCCACATGTTGAATCTACAAAACATAGTGGCGCATGAACTGGGGAAAGCTAAAAGAAAAGGTAACACAAATTGTCATCAAAATCCCCTTGTCGCTATCCACGCAAAAAAACCAGGCAACCAAATTGCCACGAAGGCATCACAACAATTTCTTATTTACCTACCACCCTACCCTTACCAACACTCAGACCCCGGTATACATGCTTGCTTCTAGTTGTTTCCCAATACGGTAGACCCTTAGCCTCCTTTTCTTTCTTGTCCTTGCCCAATACAGTTCTAGTCCATCTGCTTGGGGTTTTAACAATCGATGTGCCCACAAATATCATTTTCTCATTAGAGGGCAGACTATGATTGAAGCAACTTAAATATCAATAATATTCTGAGTCGGTCTCGGTTACATCATCAGAAGTGTTGCTCGTAAGGTCAATGGGTGAGTGTTGGCATCTAGAGGATCCATGCCCATACCTTATTTTCCTACCAACACTAGTAATAGAGCACACCGACTGCTTTCTTTTGTCATCTACCAGTTGAGCAGCAACGTCCTAGAATTGCAACCTTCTACTACATCTAGTGGGCACAGGCCTAGGCTTGTCAACCAAAGCACCTTCCTGAATAGCAGGACTGAGCTTTTGTGAGCTCAAACGAACAAACCTCCTTACTAACTTACTCATTTTCTCTTCTCAGAAAAGCACTCAAACTTTATTAGAATCAGCCCACAAAGTGCTCTAATTGCTACAAGAATGACACTATTAGCAGTTAATTCCTCTTGTATTTATTGTGCGAGGTAATGGAAACCTTCATCAATGCTTAGTAAAAATGCATGTGAAAACATGGCAATTTGGCGGCGTATGTACTGTCACCGTTTAACTAGAGATGCATGAGAATCCAAAAATCACCCTTCATGATTGCCAACAAAAACATCTTCACACAAATTGAGATCGACGTGACTACACAAGCAAGGAATAATTCATTAATGCTTCACCAGTTGTACGATAAAATGACCACCATGTGCCATTTTCCAACTTTGAATACTGCCCGTTGATCTCCTGAAGATTTGGCAGATCAAATGGTTTATCTCGGGCTAACTCAGTTTGACATCCAATGAAGCATCGTTCACCTTCCTCATGACCAATAACATTAATCCATCTTAGAAACCAACTACCATGTCAAAAGGTCCTATGCACTTTGCAAATTGAATGGCTGGAGCTATGCATTGCAATCTCGTTGACCTCGCGGCTTTTAACCAACCTTCATCTTCCTCCTGCGAGTTAGCAGGGAACAAAAAAGATTTACATTAGCTTTTGATCTTGGTTGTCGATCTAAAACCACGGGTTATGAGCTCAGTAGTGGAGATTGGGCCCCACATTCCATACAAGACACACATATGCCTTTTGCTGACCTCGCGCCAAATAACAGGGTGACACCTTAGGTCTGCAATTTGGCGGGGTACGATCGACATCTTCTCCCATATCTTCAAATCTGGAAAACCTACACATTGCACGGTTAGTATTTAATGAAAGGATTTGGCAAAGTCGTCGATGACACGACCATTGGAGTTAATGGCTTAGGCTTACGTCACCAGATTAAAATTAAAACCCAACTTTGATTTTAATACTTTATTTCCTCCGCAGGGTTTTATTTCCTAAGTCTCGGTTGGCCTCGTTAAATTCTTATCCCAACCCTAACAAAGAACAAATGATTAAGCTAAGGATTGTATTTGTTGTTATAACTTTAGTTCTAGAGAATTCTTAATTACCTATTCTTATTTGTGCATTTGTATATGAATCCAATTGAATGCCTTTCCATATCATTATGGAAAATTTTATTATTGCAACCCTAACTCTAACACTAATTAAACCTTGACCCTAACCTAATTGAACTCGTATTATAACCCTAACTCTAACACTAATTGAACTGTAATCATAACCCTAGGTATTGTTGAAACCTAACCCTAATTGTATCAAAACCCTAGAGAATTCTAATTGAACCATAACCCTAAAATAGACAATAACCCTTACCTTAATTAAACCCTAACTCCAATCCTAGCCCTAATTTAAGACTAACCTTAACCCTGACCTGAATGAAACCCTTATTGAATTATAACCATAATTGATCCCTAACCCAAATTGAATACTAATTGAACCTTAACTTTAAGTGAATAGCAACCTTAATTAAACTCAAACCATAATCCTATTTGAATTTTGACCCTAATCATAACCATAATTCAACTCTAACCTTAATTGAACCCTAACCCTAAACATGAGATCAATTAAGTTTAAGGTTCAAATAGGGTTAGACTTTAATTAAAATTGGGTATAGGATTCAATTAGGATTAGGGTTGGGGTTGGGGGTAAAGATTAAGGTTCTATGATAGAGCTTGGGGTTAGTGTTAGGGCTCAATTGGGGCAAGGGTTAGTATTAGGGTTAGGGTTATGGTTCAATTAGGGTTTCATTAATGTTAGTTTTAGAATCATAGTTATGTTTAGGGTTGGATATAAAATTAGAGTTAGGTTTGAAGTTAATTAGTGTTAGTTTTAGGGTTGCGGTTATGGTTAGACTTATAATTAATGTTAGTATTGGGATTAGATTATATCACTTTAATATGAATAATCTTCTAGATAAATTCATTCAAATTTTTTTTGAAATTATATAATTTAAAATATTTTCAAATTTACCTATGTTGATATATGAGAGATATAGAAAATCTAAACTCTATACAATTTATAGTTAACTTGAAATTGTGTATAAAAAGGTTTAAGTTATGAATGTTATAATATAAAAAATAAATGTGTTTTCAATGTTTATTTGTCAGTTTAAAATATGTGCCAATAATGTTGCAATCGCTAATGATTAATTTTTTCTTGATGGTTAAAATAGATTGGTAAATAAATTTATCTACTCTAATAAGTAAAATTTATCGTGATTTTTTCTTGATAAGTAAATATATATTTCATAAATTTTATCTATAATTCTTATTTAATTTTTTTCTTAATTATATTAAAATTATATTTTATTAAATTGTTAAAAATTTAAGTTGCTTATAAATAATTTTATGTGTTTTATAATTGCTTGTTGTGTATAAAGGTTTAAGTTATGAAGATGTTATAATATAAAAAAAAAATTGTTTTTCAATGTTTATTTGTTAGTTTGATGTGAGAATAATGTTGCATAGTAATGATTAAATTTTTTCTTGATTGGTAAAGAGTGATATTGTGAAATTATTCTATGTTAATTTAATGTTATGAATGCTATATAATATAAAGAAAAATATTTCTAATATATTTTTAATGCATCTTTATATTTTATAAACAAACATCTAAAATAAAAATGTGATTGTAAAAAAAATACAACTTAATGAATGAACATACATTTAAAGTTAAAAGTATAAATTATAAAACAAATTGTAAATTTATTTTATTTTTCTTCTACAAATATAATTTTTTTATTTATCGTCCACCTAGTAATGGCCACTTCTCCTTTTAATGAATGTTTTATTTTGCAAGGGTTGATTTAGTGTTGTCGTTGATCTATTTCCTGCTGATATCAACAGTGCCCACCATCCCATGATCAGGAATTGAAGGATCGTGAAATCACGGGCGGGCACCACGTGTCCTATCTAGGGGATCAAATTTGAGCTATCGCTGACAAACTACCATTTGATCTGAGTCGTTCCCCGCCATCCCGCAATGGTGCTTGGGTTGATTGTGAAATTGCGGGCGGGTGCCACGTGTCTCATCCGATGAAGCCTAAAGAGTAAAGGAAACACTAGCCGGCTTTAAATGTATTAAGGGGCGGATTACTAAAGTGTTCTCGAGACACACATGTTCTAAATCGATAGATATGTTATAATCTCACTAGAAAAGTTGCTTGAAGGTTAACGACATGGTTGGCGACTGTGTTAAAGGGATGAGATCAACAGTGCCCGCTATCCCACGATCAGGGATTATAGGGATTGCGATATCACGAGCGGGTGCCACGTGCCCTTCCTAAAGGATGAAATCTGCATGACCATTGATGAGCTGTCTCTTCAAGATTGACGGTGCTCGCCATCCCGCGATTAGGAATTTTGGGATCATAATGTCGCGGGTGCCTGCCATGTGTCTCATCCAATGAAGCATAAGGAGTGAAGAAAGCGTTCGACGGTTTTAAATGTATTACTGGGCGGATTACTAATGTGCTTGTAAGATGCATGTGTTTTATTTCAACGTAGATGTTATGATTTTAAGGGAAAAACTGCTCGACAGTTAAAGGAAAGGACGACCACCATTTTTGAAGGAGCTAGATTTATGGTAAAAAGATCGACGGTGCCCGTCATTCCGCGATGATAAATCAAAGGATTGTGATATCGCGGGCAACTACCACATGGCA